>OY754328.1:175801194-175848013 GCA_963573305.1 Pyrrhosoma nymphula | reverse complement strand
ACGGCTAAAAGGTCATTGGTGAGCAGTGGGAATGTGGGTGAAGTGATTCAACCGACCGGAAAAATCCAGCATGGCACAACATTTAATCGACACAGAACACGAAACATCAGAACAAAACCTTCAACTCATCAAACAAACAGATAATCATTTACTTGACGCCTATGAAAGCTTATATATATATACAAACTTAGAAAAAACCTTCTTAACAGCGACAAAGGCCCGATTACTTTCTCTCCATTATTTTCTATTATAGAATAAGAAGTTCTCCATTTTCACCGTTTTTGCAATTTTCTAGGCACTCTCTGACCACATTTAGTTTTAAATTTTAAACATTTTTCATCAGTTGCAATCCCCACGCTTCACTTCAACGGTCAGTTTGTTTTGTTTCCCCTTCCCCCCCTCTTGACTCACTACAACGGTCATTAGCTTCCACCCTCCCTTCCCGCCAACGGTCACCATGACTCCCACCCCCTTCCTTACTTCAACGGTTACGTTCCTTCACTACCACATCTATTGGCCATTGGCTCCCTTTCTCCCCCCCCCCCCCTCCTCGCCTCCCCCACTCTCCACTTCACCCACATTCCCACTGCTCACCAATGACCTTTTAGCCGTTACCAATTTACCCCCCCCCCGCTTCCTAACCTTTTTGTCCCTTCCCTATTTATTCTAAGTTTGTCCTCCTCTTCATTCACTTTCAACCTCGTGTTGCTAGTGTTTTTCCCTTCAGCTCGCTGAAGAGGACCACTTTGTGGTCGAAATACGCGTAGACAAATTTCACCCTCGTTCCCTGTTTGTTGTTTTTCTATTTGACAACGCTCTTTTTGAGCTGTTCTCCCAGAAATCTGGGGCCCTGCTGTGTGTGTGAGTGAGTGTTTTGTGTGATTGCGTGTGTGGTTGTGTAAATAACTTGGCAGCCTTAGTAGAGTCACTACAGCTCTCCGAAGGATCCCAGGTTATAACCCAGGAATCCTGAGCTAGGTCTCATTAGCCTACAAAGGATTCCAATTGGGTTGTGTGTGTGTGTCTGTGGTAGTCCCTGGCGAGGAAATTATTTTCCCGTAAACTACCACAGGAGGGTATTCTGGTGGAGAGGCTGTGGTTGGTCCCTGTTGTGGAACCTCATTCCCGCAAACCAACACAGTAAGTATTTAATTTTTTGACGAGTGGTGCATATATTTTACGGCCATTGGAGAAATATTTTATCTGTTTAATGAAAACAACCTTAGCTAGTTTGAAATAACTTCAATGACAGTATTTATATATTTACAATTATTACAGTATAACACAAGCCCGTAGGCTAAATACCGTTAGCCTTGTCTTTGCAAGACGATCACAAGTGGAACCCAGCCGACACGTCCTTTCCTCGCGCGGTCCGTTGCAAAGAGAGCTGCTATGATGGCGGTACACTTTGCCAGCGCAGGAGGGGAAACAGCTGGCCAGTGGAGGAGTGGGGTGAAGAGGGGAAATGTTATCACACGTTGGATTGGTAGGAATATCCGCAGGTCGACTCGAACGTGGAAAAAGATGTCAGCACCAGCGCGGACAGTATTAAAAGAGTGTTTCTGTAGAAACCGTCATGACCGGAGCGATCGCGCTGACCGGGGCAGATCGACGCACTTAGCTCTTCGCTCGGGCACTTTGCGAGACGCGAAGTCTCCTGCGGTTTATAGAGTCTCCGAGGATTTTCGAGTCTCGAGGTTTCGAGGGGGGGGAATTTTGGCACATCCACTGGGGGAAAATTTTTGAAAATGGAAACTGGAGAAGGGGGGTAGAATTGCACAGCACTGACACAATCATATAAAGTTTCTGGCTTGCTTCTCTCGATGTATGAATAACACACTTGAGGTTCAAATAACCAGACATAATAACAATATAATCACTGACAAGAATACAAATGAACATAAGTCTAGATGCTTGTATCTCTGCCCAGAGAAAGTTATATGTGTTGTCCCCAAAGGGGTGACAGACCTAATGGCACTAAGACTAAAGATAGATTTACAACAATTTTTTAAGCTAAAGAATTGAACTTTATGAATATACATATAAACACCGTAGAAATAGGCGAGAGTGGGCCTAAAATGTTTTTTTTTTGTCCAAATTTATTTTTTTTCTTATTTTTTTCTTTTTAAATTAAATTAGTCAGTAATTTTTTTGAATGTATCCTTCTTTTGATTATTATTATTTTTTTTATACATTCTTTTTTTTGGAATCTTTTCATGGCCCACATCTTACCGCCAGAAATTAACAATATTGGTAAACCAAATATGGCTTTGCGCAGAAATAATACATCACTAGATTAATTATATAAGACCCATAGGAAGTGGTCAATTAACATTTTAGCTAGAGGTCAAAATTGCATGCCTTATAAAGACAGGAAAAAAACAATACAACTGCCCATGAAAATATGAAATCGAACTCAACGTTACTAGAAGACAGTGAGAGAACATTTCATGGGTTGCAACATAATCAAAATCAACATACAATATAAGAATGAAAAATGTAATAACAGTCTAACAATTACCAATAAATGGGCAGAGATATAAGAAAAGCATAAAAAACAGAAATCCTATCCACAGCAGCATAAACAGTAAATAAACCAACTACATGTCTCCAGAATGATACTACACAAAGCCAAGTGGCATAGAAATAGATTAGCATTTGCCCAATTGATGGCTTAATTGTGGAAAATGGAAAAGATTTACATGATCAAAAAGAAATTAGCATTAATAAACATACGATAGGAAATATGGTGTGACTTTACAATTAATAATAATAACATGACGTGAAACATTGGTGTAACAAATATAGAAACAAATCCCCGAATACGTCCTTAAATCCTTAAACCTAGTTAACTTTTTTCATGCAAGTGAATGCATTGTTAAGCCATTGGAATTTCAATGGAAAATTTTTTAATATAATAAAATTGACCTCTAAACAGAGGGTCAATTTGGGTCCAGGGCCGGTTAATGCCAAACGCGTTAGAGAAAGCTAAAAAGGGAAAACTAATTTAGATGGCCACACGAACCTTTTTTAATCCAAGGATATTTTTAGTTTTTTGGGGGACAAACCCCCGAAACAGCTATTAAAGCTGGGTGCTGTCTGCGGCAATTGCCGGGCGATGGGATCGCACCCCTACGCCAGAGAGTGGAGTGAAAGAATCAATCCACAAAGCCCATGAGAAAAACAATTTCATCACGGGGTGACACCCACTGAAGGGATATCACAGGAGTTCAGGCTATCAGCACAGAACAACTTTTTCATTTTCCCCAAGTAATCAGCTGACTTGGGTTCAAGCACTCAGGCTCAAATTAGGCCCCAAAGAATTCCAAAATCATCATAGTTGGATTCATAGGCTACTTGGGTTAAGCCTCTCAGTCAAATTAGAACCCCTCAAATTAGGAAAACCCACAGACTATGGGTTGGACCACTTGGTCCAGAATTTCCACAATCAAAAATATTAATGACAGCATCAACAGATCAAATCTGCCAAACCAGAACAGAGTTTACAGACCTCAAGAAGCAACACATTCCACTTTCCACAATTATTAACATAATTAATTAAAAAAGATAGTGTCTGGAGACCCATGCAGTGGCAGCATAAGATTAAACAGTATAGTGAGTGATATTGAAATAATGATTTAGATATTCATTATGTATTCAATTAATTAACATGAAATATCATTTGAAACAATGTATCATTTTTCACCAACAATTATTATGAAGGCATAATCCAATATTTGATCATTGCATATCTTATCATCACCCTTTTAAATATATACATTTTTACATAGAAAATATTTTTGTTCTCAAGAGACAATATTATTACTCATGGTATTCCTTTAGATGAGAGACATGAGCTATTCTCTCCCTCCTAGGTGATACCTTCAATACTACAGTAACTGGAGTAAGCATTTTAACAATGGCATAAGGCCCTTCCCATTTGGGGAACAATTTAGCAGTTTGCTTTCTGAATTTACAGCTCAATGTATGTGTTTTCACAAGTACCTTGTCTCCAACTTTAAATTTGACTTCAGGATTGAGCTTATTATATTTTATAGAGTGTCTCTGGTGTGCAGTTTTTAAGTTTTTTAAAACATCAGACCACAAGGAGGACATGTCTTTGTTATTGACATCCTCATTAATTAAGTCATTTGGGATTTCCCAGACATTGTTAAGTGGGTGGGGAAGTTCACGTCCCAGAAAAATCTTTGCCGGTGAATGGCCAATGCTAGAGTGCATTGCGGAATTGAAAGCAAAACACAGATCAGGAATAAATTCTTCCCACTTTTTGTGAGCAGTGCCACAAAGTACAGTCAATGCACATTTCAAATTTCTGTGGACACGTTCTGCTTGATTTGACTTAGGATAGTATGGAGAAATGAACACATGCCTAATACCAAGCTTAAAATTCATATCATGAAAGGCTTTGGCTTTAAATGCAGGGCCATTGTCTGACACAAGGAATTTATGATAACCAAATATAGGGAAAATCTTCCTTGACAACAGACTTATCAACACAGAGGCACCTGCGTTTCTCATTGGTTCAATAAGTGTGAATTTGGAAAACCCATCTAAGATAGTTAATGCATATTCATTGCCGTTACTACTTCGAGGCATAGGGCCCACGTAGTCGACGTAAATTCTCTCCCAAGGATAAGTAGCGGGAATAGAAGACATATTACCTTGAGGGAGACGGTTTAGTGGCTTTGACACCTGACATAATTGACACCGTTTAACCATATCAGAGACTTCTCTCCTCCAATTCTCCCACCAGAATTGCCGCCCAATTTTTTCACATGTTTTGGCAATTCCCATGTGTCCAGCCGAAGGGAGAGTATGGAAATATTTAAATATCATAGGCCTCACTGCCGGAGGAACAACAATTTTGGCTTAGTAGCCCTACCAATGACATGGCATAGAAGGTGATCTCTTAAGATCCAGCCTGGGTGTGACAAGGGTTCTCTTCGCAATTCCTCAATAATAGATTTTAGATAATGATCTGAGCATTGATATTCGCGAATGTTTACAAAAGAAAGGGGACTAAATTAAAAAACAGTGAACACTGAGGACTAATTGCCTCGGAATCATTTGGGCGAGATAAGCAGTCAGCAACACGATTTTGCTGGCCTTTAACGTGATGAATGACAAAACGAAAAGTAGACAATTTTAATACCATTCGCCCAATCTTACCTAATTGCTTAGGGTGCTTGAATAGCCACGTCAAAGCGTTATTATCAGTATATAAATGAAACGACTTGAACTGCAAATAAGGGCGGAATTTCTCAACTGCCCAACAACAACTTAAACATTCCAGTTCATAAGAAGGCAAACGCTTTTCATGTTCATTGAGTACTCGACTAGCGTAAGCAACTGGCTTCATATGACCATCAGAGGACTGATTCAAGACTGCTCACAAGGCAATCTGGCTAGCGTCAACATAGAGATGAAATTCCTTATCAAAATCTGGAAGGAGGAGGACTGGTGGATTAGTTAAGCACTGCTTTAATTTTATAAATGAATTCTGGAGCTCGGCGGACCAATTGAAAACGGCACCTTTGCGTTTGAAACGATTTAATGGAGCACCCAGTTCTGCAAAATTCGGAATAAATTTAGAATAAAATCCACACATACCCAGAAATCTTGCAACTTCTTTTACAGACCTCGGATTGGGAAAGTTTTTTACGGTCGAAATCCTTTCCTCATCGACCATCAGCGTCCCATGTGAAATTCTGTGGCCCAAGAATGCGATTGAATTTTGCGCCAGGTTCAGTTTTTCAGGATGTACTGTTAGCCCGGCGTCTCTCAATCTGGAAAGTACAGCCTCGACGTCCAACAGATGTTGCTCAAAATCCCTCGAATAAATACAGAGATCATCTATATAAGGAAAAACACAAGAATACTTCAAATCACCAAGTACAAGATCCATTAGCCTGCAAAAAACCTGGGGAGAGGTAGTCAGACCGAAAGGAAGCCTAGTAAATTGATAGAGGCCGACCGAGGTGACGAACGAGGAATTTGATGAAACGCAGAATTCAAATCAATGATAGAGAAAAAATTGGCATTGGACAGATATTGGAAAGCATTTTCGATATTTGGAGTGGGAAAATTGTCCGCCTTTACCTTTTGATTGAGTTTGCGATAGTCAACCACTAGTCTGTCGGATCCGTTTCGTTTAGTAATTAAAAATGCCGGACTAGCCCATTGAGATTTAGAAGGCTCGATAACCTTGGTATCGAGGAGTTTGCTTAGCTGCTTTTTCATAGCTTGGAGTTTCGGTGGGGGCAGGGAATACGGCGCAGATCGAACAGGTATGTCGTCTGCTAACTCGAGTTCGTACTTCAACAGGTGAGTGACTCCGTGCACGGAGCTAATAACATCCGGGAACCTAGACAATACGTCGTTTATTTTTTCCTGAAGGACTAACGAAGGAGGAGTGGGAGACTCGCGGGTGATTGAAAGTTGGTTAGGCAAAGACAAATTACTTTCGTCGTTCATAATCATAGACTGACCAATGCAAGTTTGAACAAAATCTTCGCTGACCGTAGAAACGTGGTCAGTTAAGTAGGAGCAATTGGATTCATTCTCGCATGAGTCGTTTTCGTGGCGGAATGAATAAACTCGATTCGGACAAGTAGCAAAAGAAAAACCATTGGGGTGAATGGAGATTGAGGCTTTCTTCAAGAAATCTTGTCCCAATAGACAGGGGATTGGAAGCGAAGAGAGATAAAAGCAATGCTGCCACGACGAAGCCTTAATTTTAATGCGAACCCATACCCTGGTAGAGAGAACGATATTTTACCCGCTGATCGAACGCAAGGCTATCGAACAACTCTCCTTCCTGCTGTTTTTCGGCTTGTGAGCGAGGTTATACCAAAAGTTTTCGTCAATTAAGGAGAGCGTGGACCCTGAATCTAGCAATGCAAAGCCAGGGGTACCATGGATTTGGACAGGAATTTGTGGAAGTCGAGAAAGCGCGTCTTGAAGGGCAAAAGTCAATTGTGGGCGTTTGGGTCTGCCTCGGCCGTTCATATCGCGAATACGCTTGCGACATACATCAGCTAAGTGACCGGGTTTATTACAATAATTACAGATACGGGAAACTGCGGTCGCGAGGCTCTTCTACTGAGGGAGGGTGAGAGAAAGAGTTCGAATATTCGGCGCGAGTCATTAACTTCTTGGTGGCTTGGGTTAACATTTTCTCTAACTGGGCGAGAGTTGAGGGTCTGCGGCAGAAAACTAGCACGGACTCTATTTGAGGATTTAAACCCTCCAAAATCAATTCTATTAGCTCGCGGTCGGCATATAACTGTCCTAATACCTTGTTAGCCGACACAATGGAGTAATAGAAATCACGAGGGTTTTCACGCGGGAATTGAAATCTCTTGAGTTTTGTGGACACTAGACGATCGAATTCGCGATACGGTACGAACGTGTCCCAAATTTCCGAAATTATACTCTCCCAAAAAATATGTCTACGAATAACGCCCAGCCAGAAGGAACGACAATTGGCCGGTAATTTACGCAAAAGAAGAACGAACAAGTGAGACCGTGTGGTCAGAGATAAATTTATCAATTCAGAGGTTTTAGAAATGAAGAGAAACCAGTCACTAGCGGAAGAACATGAAAAGGCGCTTAGGTCATCGATCATTTGACGAACAACGTGTAAACCGTCTGCGTTGGCCAAGTCAACGAGGCCAGCGTCTTGAGCCGGGAGAACAGCTGCGTCGGAATTTGACTCAGAAGACGACATTGAACGTCGTTCCACGTTCTCGCGAGCATTTTCGCGTGCACTTCTGTCCTCGGACGTGGTATTAAAGACCCTAGCATACGGGTTAACTGAAGGGGCAGCCATGTCTACAGATTAAATCAAAGAAACAGGTCCGCCCGAAGAACGGAAGAGGAATTTGCGATAGAGAGAGAACAAACTTAATATCACACCTTGAGCGGGGCTTTGCACCGCGTAAAATTAATGATTGTGGGAGAAAAGGACACCAAATATTTGCACACCAGAGACCGATATATAACACACGTAAAGCAATTAACTATACTAATACCCTTAACAACTGCTGTGGACGGAAACACTTCAAGGAAATAAATGTACACTCGGAAAGTTAGTCGTCTAGCAAGGCTTAAACAACAAGAATTACACTTCAGCACCAAATAAAGAACAGACAATTCGACCAGTCATCCTGGTCACGGCACCAATTTGCAACGCAAGCCCGTGAAACTTGACGTCGCGAACGAATTGACTGAATTTGGTGGGCGTAACGAGAGAAAAAACAATGAAAACAACCTTAGCTAGTTTGAAATAACTTCAATGGCAGTATTTATATATTTACAATTATTACAGTATAACACAAGCCCGTAGGCTAAATACCGTTAGCCTTGTCTTTGCAAGACGATCACAAGTGGAAACCAGCCGACACGTCCTTTCCTCGCGCGGTCCGTTGCAAAGAGAGCTGCTATGATGGTGGTACACTTTGCCAGCGCAGGAGGGGAAACAGCTGGCCAGTGGAGGAGTGGGGTGAAGAGGGGAAATGTTATCACACGTTGGATTGGTGGGAATATCCGCAGGTCGACTCGAACGTGGAAAAAGATGTCAGCACCAGCGTGGACAGTATTAAAAGAGTGTTTCTGTAGAAACCGCGATGACCGGAGCGATCGCGCTGCCCGGGGCAGATCGACGCACTTAGCTCTTCGCTCGGGCACTTTGCGAGACGCGAAGTCTCCTGCGGTTTATAGAGTCTCCGAGGATTTTCGAGTCTCGAGGTTTCGAGGGGGGGGAATTTTGGCACACCCGGAAGGTTTAAATCCCCTGCAATCAGTGTGTGTCCCTCGGGATTTTCCGCACACGCATCTGCTAAGATTTCAACGGTGCCCAATCCCTCGTTGGGACTTCTGTACGCCGATATTACTTTTAAACATTTGCCATCTGTCCTACTTCTTACTTGAACACACTTCATCTCACAATCGTTTCTTACCCAATCCAGAGAACTTATGACTGTGTTAAGTACGCAGATAAATATACCTCCTCCTCGTCCATCCCTATACTTCTGTAAACCATGAAATTATCCGGAAAAAATTCGCTAGACATAATATGATCACCAAGCCAAGATTCTGTACCGATCACAATGTCAGGATTACATGCTTTAATCAGCGTCACAAATTCCCTAACTTTATTTTTAATGCTACGACAATTTACCAGCAAAACTCTCAAATCCTTACCTTTATCTTTTCCAAGCTTGGTCACTTCCAGAAATCCACCGCCTTCATGTCCATCGAGCTGGTGAGTTTCATCTCCTTCCGCCCGAAAGGTTTCCGTACTCTTGTCCTCGTCTAAAGTTTCTTCAACCGACAAGGTACCACCACTCGATACCCTAACTAGTTTCCCTTCTCGTTGGAGAACACATTAATTACATCACTTATCAGCTCACTGAACTTTTTGCTACCTCTCCTATTTAGATGGAGATCATCCTGTCCTATGTCCGTGTCTTTTATCCAACAGTTCGGATCAACGAAGTAGAGTCCTTTCTCTTGGCAGACCCAATCCAGACACTCATTTAAGTACCTAATTTTTCCCCATTGAAAATCCCTTCTGTTTATAACTCCACTCACAACAATCTTTGCAAATTCGAATTTTACCTTAGCAGTGGTGCACAGATCCCAAAATAAACCCATAATATAGTCAACTGATTTATATTTTAAATCATTGGTTCCGATATGTAAAAATACCACCTTTTCATTTCTCTCTCCACTTAAGCGATCAATATGCTGGCCTAATTGTTCAATACTCATCCCAGGGAACCACTCGACCAAGGCACCACTTTTTCTACTTTTGAGAAGTCGACGCAATTAGTGACAGTGAAACGCCTCTGAGTGAAAAATTATATTTTTCACTCAGGGTCGTCATTCTGTATACCCCATTCCGTACCAATCGCTCATGCTCGCAAACCCATCGACCGGCAAAAATTCCATAACTGACGTAGCCGTTTAAGCCAGTTTTTTAGACAAAGCGGGCGTCATTCCGGTGAGTTTTCATACTCCTTCTCAAAGTGTCATTTTCCGAATTTTTCCGGAACTAAGGATCACGAGCTGTATTCCCACCAATGAGAGACAGTAGAAGATACAATTCACAAGTGCGTGTTCTCGCGGACGACCAAAGCAATCAACAACGTAGAAGAAAGAGGGATGTTATAAGTTTTTGTTCTGTAAATTGTATGCTCTTCAATGCTTATTGGGTTATAAAATAAGTGCTGATGATTTTAATTACATATCTATTAACATTCATGTAAAGATGAAGTTTTGAAGACAAAAGTTAAGCGTACCGAAAATAAAATCATTGTGTAGGCTTCCGCGGGTTGATGTGTATGAAGATACAGGTCTTCCAGATTTTACACCCGTCTGTCGTCCGAAACTGTCGTCCGGAGAAAAATGGACCTACGCGGTGTAAAACCCGGAAGACCTGTATCTTCGTTACGAAAATAAATTTTAACTGTCCTTTAATGAACGATTACCGCAATAACAGATATTGATCACGGACAATTCTCTAGAAGTTTTTAGGAAATTATACATTCCTGGGTTTTAATGTGTGATGTAAGAGTTAAATGTAAGAAAGGATTGCACAATTCTAATTTCGCTCGAAATTGAAGTCGTCATTATTATTATTATTCCGGCGGTTGAAGTATGGAAATATTTACCTACTTGATAGAACCAAGTAGTTAATATTTAGAGGAACAATGAGAATACAATGCATTACCACAGAATCTTTTTTTTTCGACCGTCAATGTCATTACCGTCAACTTGTGCATTACTTGCAACAACTTTCCTAAGCCTACCAACATAGTATACCTACTGCTATTAAGCATCAAATTACCCTCATTTGGAATGAAACTCCAAGTAAACTACCCTCATTTATCGGTGTTTATGAAGTCAACCGAGTACCTAATCCCCTGAGGTATCGCCTGCTTGTCGACCGGTCGACTAGAGCCCACCGCGCCGTCGAACCAACCGGGTGCGTACAGATTCGCACAGCTGTTCTCCCTAAGTAGGTGTGATGCGTAACCGGACGGAGAGGCTCCCGAACCGGTCAGTAAGTGTTAAAGCATGAACATGTGCATGTTCGTGTGTTAAAGAATGACCACCCAGTTTGGAAATAGCGTTAGAAGATGAAAATAAATGAATGATTCTCAGTGAAAATTTCCCATCAAAGAAGTTAGGGAAGACACTTCATTAATATGATGTTCGGATAAAAAGAGGAGTGCTGATTTCTCGATTAAAGGTAAAGAGTTTAAGCGAATCAGCCTGAGCATATTGATTTTGAACTGGACTTCAGGTGACGAGCCTGAAATTGAACTGGGAATAATAGTTCTTCAAAGGATTTTGCTTGATATTTTTCCGATCACCTCAAAAAATATAGAATCATTATTTGGGTCGCGATAATGACATAAGGCGACCGATAACTAAGGCCCTGGAAGCAAGGCAGCGAAGGATTGGTTGGTTGGGTTGTAAGGGAAGGATAATTTGAGGAACGGAGTGAGGATGGAGAGAATCCTGGCGTCGGTACCTTCCTACTCTCAGCGAAGTTCGCTCTTACAGTGTAGTGCCCCATTAAGCGGACAGAGTACCTATTGCATTTGAAGTTCTATTCACTTGGCACTAAAGCAGGAAAATGAGTGAATTCCTCGGAAAGTTCGAATATTTAGGGAAAACTCCCCGCCGTTTCAGGGATTTGAATCTTTTGTCATCAGGATGAGAAGAGACAGAACTCCAGCCATCTCACTTACCCGATCCCCATTTAGAGATTGGGGGATCCACGTTATACATGAATGAATCAATTCCTCAAATTGGAACAGAAAGGCTTGAGTTCGGCGTAGTGGAAAGTCATTGGGCGTTCTATCAAACCTTTGATGCATAAGAATCCGTATTTGTCCTCGCAGCGTAGTCCATTGAAGAAAATGCTGCGTTCGGTGCGTTCCGCTGGTGATCTATTGATTTGAAGAGGAAAAAGAAAATGAATTTACTGCTCTGGGACGTATTTTCTATAAGAGCAAAAACAATTTACAGTAATAATTAAAATCTTGGAATAACACTAATTCTTATTTGCTGTGAGCGAATACCCAATACAGCAGAAAAAACATAATAAGTTCCATCATCGTGACTATAAGTGCTATTACAGCACATCACAGTCACATTAACGATGCATTATATAAATAATTACGTAATAAATTCATAATGTCAGAATAGGTTGTTAATACAGCTTGAAAATATATAGAAATAATAAGAAGCAATCGAAGAAATATGAGAAAATACATCTTCGTACACATTTTAAATGGTTCACGATGAGGTGCTAAGCAATAGACTTCAAACCTTTGACTTAAAAGATTACAACGTGGAAACGATTTTTAACTCATCTGTGAGAGTATTCCAGAGATTAGACCCTACAACCTGGAATGATTTTTGGAAGTAAGTTGTGCAATGAGCGGGTTAGTAATTGAAATTTACATCTGTCCTCATAGTCATATTAGTGATATTAGGCATAGATTTGAAGATAATATGTAAATATTCTGGCTCTTTCAAATGAAATAATGCGAAAAGAAATGCAGCTAGGAAATATTTTGGTCGTTTTTACCTCGCTTATTTTAACTTAACCTGTTTATTGTTTGTTGCATGTTGGTTTGTCTGGATGGAATCTTGTAATCGAAATCCAACCCACATACCAATGTTCAATCGACCTGAAATTGGTCGCGCTGAAATTGATGACAATACATTAATCAGTCATTAAATTCACCAATTACCAAGTTAATTTACTAAAATTAAATGGTTTATATTTTATATGGAAAAAAGTATTTTGCCAATAGATGGCGATAGTACAAGTTAGCATTTACAGTGAAAAGAAATGGTAATAATTTAACTTAAGAAATGGTTTTAGGCTTAACTTTGTGAAAGTCACAGGCATTCATGATTTTTTATTCTAACCGACCCAGGTTTCAGCAGCTATGTGCCTTGTATCTCTGGTTTGCGTAACTGGCAAGTTTAACTTCATTATTTGTCACTCTAGTTCCATAGCGGTGCTCAGAATTAGAAATTATCTTTTCTGTTCTTTTGGGACACCAATATCCTCGTGAAACATACTGGTGAATACTTTTCTGAACTGCCGTATGAGCGAGCTATGAGCTGTAATTTATTCATAGCACATACGAGAGTTTAAGAAATGATAATTTAAGATTGAAAGCAATTGTTGTTGAAATGGTGAGGTAAACTTGTTTCTTTTTACCAATTTATCTTGAAACCAATCAATGGTACATTTGGTAAATTATACTTCAGAAAGTAAATGAAGTGAGAATTTCGTACTTTTCCACAGATTTATTTTAACAACGATGCGATTCGATGTGTTATAACATCATAATAAGGTAATGCTTATCAAAATAATAGTGTGTTATAAAGTAATAATAATTATTTTATTGTATTGTGTTAAACATTACCTGATGATGATGTTATAATACATTGAAACGCGTCGTTGTTTAAAATAAATCTGTGGAAAAGTACGAAATTCTAACTTCATTTTCAGCATGAACTTCCAAAATTTAACGCCTTAATGCGTGAATTACTTCAGAAAGCAGTTTAAATTTACTTACCTAATCTATTCGTTGTCTCAAGTGCTTATATTTCACCCTTTCTTCTGTCATATTAAAACTGACAGTTGTGAGTTGTTTACTTTTAACTCGTAACTTATTTATTTGGCACATTCTTCAATTATTTAGGTGCCTACAATGTTCTTGGTTTTTAGATTAGGCACAATGTGAGCATTAATTTGTAAGTGAATATTCTAAAGTAGGTTGGCGAATTGATGTTGATAAGGTGGGTTAAACATTCAGTATTGTTATCAGTAGATGCAATTGTCATACCTCAGCAATTACAGAGCTCCAGTTCCGGAAAAGTCCTTAATACCCTAAAGAAAAAGCCACAGGTTTTGCCACAACAAATACCACAGCTGTTCTGTGGCGATCCCCACGAATTGTATGTGGTGAGAGCCACAGCACAGCTGTAGTACCACAGACATTTTCTGGTAGACACAAGATATGTGTGTCAACCACAGAAAGTCTGCAGACTATTGGTTACTTTTTCTATGGCAAAATCATGTGGCCTGTGGTCTGTGGCAGGGCCCCCGTGGCAGGTCTGTATCACCTCTGTGGCGGGCCTACTATTGTCTGTGGCAGGTGGTTGTCCGAGTAACATTTTTAGTTGGCTCTACGTTGGTAGATGGTGAGGTGCAACGGTTGGTCATCTGTATAGATTGGCCACCTTGCCCACGGTTCCCCAACAAACAATTCCCCAACGATGGGCCAACAAAAAATCATACATTTGAGTTAAATACTATAAATGTACTATTACGTGATACAATGCTCTAATATTTGATTATCCTTCCTAGTACCTACCTAACGACATTGTACATATACGACTTTTATTCTACCCTACGATTCTACGCACATTTTCTCGCATCCGAAATCAAAATACCCGCGGCAAGAAAGCGGTATATATCTGGCCAATGCCGTGAGTTAAAGTGACATCGAGAACTAATTATTAAATGGCAATTCCGTGATAGTTTGAGGAAATACCATTACATCACGATAAAATTTTTCAGGCATTAGTTATTTGAAACCTATGTTGCCACATAGTAGGAATATAAATGCAATATTACTGAGAATAAACAAGATTTTTAGTAACTAATACTAACAATCCCTAGAGAAAAAGCCACCGGTTTTGCCACAAAAATGCCACAGCTGTTGTTCTGTGGCGGTCTCCACGAATTGTATGTAGTGAGAGCCACTAAGACTTTGATCTTAGCCATAAGGCCGAGCTGCAACTTACTCAGTAACAAATTAACCTGCGACTTGGGGAGAAATGCTTGCTACTGCCACAGCCATTGGCGGCGCCAAGGGAGGGGGGCAGTAGAAGAAATTGCCCCACCCCCCAAACACCGGCGTATTGTATTTATTTTTCATATACCTAAAACTAAAAGCCGCAATTATTTTATGTTTTGAAGTACGATAGTAGGCATTTGTCTTAAGCTAAATAAGAGTTTTTTTCATTTGACACATAGCTTGCTACGATTTTCCGGGACGAGACCCCCGGACTCCCCTATTCCTTGGTACTATTCCATACCTCCAAAGCCAGTAGTTGTCCATCCCGAACCTCTGGTCTGGAGCCGCCCCTGGCCACAGCACGCAACACACGATGCTCGTTGCCACAGCGACAACACCGCCACAAGTATCTTATTTGTCATGCCACACGAGTTTTGCGTTTGCCACATACTCTTATAGCTTGCCACAGCCTCCTTGTGGCATTGCCGTACACCTTCCACATATTCCCTGTGGATACCACACAATTCCTGTGGCATATCCTGTGGCGGTTCTGTGGTTCACCTGTGATCTTTTCTCAAGGGTAACCATTGAATAAATATATTTCCTTTTTGAGAAAGTAATTGAAGATACATTAGAAAGAGAACAGTGCGCCCATACCCACGGTCTAATAGATCTCGCTATATTGATATAATCAGTGAAGTACTAGCTTTTTATATTTTTAACTCTTTCACCACGCTTTGAACACTATCTATTTTATGTACGACGACAACTTCTATGAACAAGCAAATGGAGTTGCCATGGGATCTCCGTTAACTCCAATGAATGCAACTCTTTTCATGAAGTCCTTCGAAGAACGGTCACTTTCCTAAGCACCTTTGAAGCCGAAGTGCTTTTTTCGATACGTGGACGACACCGTTATTGTTTGGCCACATGGACGAGACAACCTCCAACTATTTCTGAACCACATGAACGGACTACATCCCAAAATTCGGTTTACGATGGAGACAGAGAAGGACGGCAGCATCCATTTCCTTGACATCCTGGTCCATCGGAATAAGGATGGCAGCCGTGGACACAGCGTTTACCGGAAGCCGACGAATACTGACCTCTACCTGAACGGTCGCAGCCGTCACCACCCCTCGCAGAAAAGAGCCATCTTATCGACCCTTTTCCATAGTTCCAAAACCATAGCAGACTCGGAGAGCCTCCCAAAGGAGATAAGACACCTGAGGAAGACCTTCATCAGCCCTGATGACTCATAGTGAAGGATTTTTTAACTCGTTGGTACAGAGCTATTAAATTAAATAAATCGTATAGATTATATCGCTGACAGTAGAACCCATGAGACTAGCAGACAAGCGCGGTTCTCAATTCCTTAGCTGCCTTTCACTTTGGTGCTTTCGTTAAATAAACATCCTTTGACAGTCGAGTTTCCCCTTCATATCAGATCAAATAAATAATTCCATCGTTTTTGCTCTCGTATATCGGAAGTAATTTGTTTGTAGTGAGGGTGAATTATGTACATTACCTTTTTACGCATACAAGGCATCATTTTGAATGGATTTCAGGCACGTGCGCTATTTGGGGGATAATTATGCTGACACGCGATGTAAGCTTTCAAGTGAAAATTTCTTACTTTAATTTCCTTGAGTACATACTAACTAAATGTATGATACTTCCTGGGAAATCGGAATCAACAAGGGCGGAGTTCAATTCAATCTGTTACACGATGCTTTTCAATGCTTTTAACATTGCCATCTGTATTTCTATTCCAATCATCCGCAAATGCTTCACATTCCCTTTTGGACGTGAAATTTTAAATTGGAAGAGATAAATTTTGCATAGATGTGGGACACCCTTTGAACACATTTAAGCCCTTGAAAATAACGGAGCATAGCGTGTGGAAACTGTCAAAATGAAACGGAAGCAATATCCATTTCAATTCCATGAATGCAAGTTTGAGCCGACGCGTCGGAGCCTTCGAATCTTCAGATTTAAGAATTAAATGGCTGAGTTGAAATTTCATCGTAGTAAATATAATATATATCCTAAAAGCCAGTTGGTTTACCAAGTTGTTGTGCCGCATGGCCTTTTTACTGACTCATTTGAAATGGATACCGAATAAGTAATGGCATTGTATAAGGTATCTGTTATGTGTCTGACATTGTATCTGTTAGGGTAAGGAATTCGAAAAGTCTTAAGAGTATATTTGTTTAATTTTTATTTTTAAAAACTTTAGTTTTAACTAAGGTTTATCATTTGTATAAGGAAGTATGCACATCACGATATTCCTCCTCTGTTCCATATTTGGATGATAGTCTCCCCACTGAAGTGTTGTTTCAGAAGTAATTCAATGGATATGCTTTTTCAAATATTTTAAGTTTGTACACACTCCACGTTCTTGGAGAATTTAGGTGCCATGGGATATTTACCTCAAAATCAGTACCTTGACTGTCATTGGAAAACATATTAAATTCACTTACAGGATTGTGTTGAGTATGGAACCTACCAAGCGAGCGGGCTTAATGGGTGAAGTTTAGCTGAGATGAAAACAAGGGCTGGACGGAAATGGAGGAGATCGGAGATTGATGCTGGAAAACTCCCTTGTCTTTTAGAGTAATTTCATGGTGGTAAAAATTATAAAATTTCAAAACGAGGGACGCAGGTTCCCCTTACGATAACATCCTGTTTGGGGTTAACTGACTCTTCTTTGTCTAACAAAATTACACCAATGTAGATAACAACATAAATCAGTCACTGTGCCGTAAATTAAAAATCACTTTACAAAAATTATTGGTGGATACAAAAATAAAAAACAATAAGAAAATGAAAATGGAAAAAAATCATTGATAATGCCGGAACACACATTAGAATCTGATTAGAATCATTGCAATTTGCAAAGATAGTTATAGTTTCATGTAATTGTGATACATAAATAATGTAACATGAGCCTTTTTGCAGGAAAAGAATCTAAAGTGAAATAATTACAAGCAAGCAAAACATGAACAATAAAAAATAAAATAACCCAAGTACCGTCACTCTATCCAAGCAAAAGACCGTTACTCATTCCTTTTAAACAAATATTCCACCTCCTTGTTCTCGAATTACCATTCCTTAACAAGTTTTTAAAAAAGTTCCTTCTTCATCAACACTAGATATAATCAATGGTAGGATTTGGAGAGGTGAGGGACAACTGAGGTCATTTTCGCCATTAGAACAGGTGGATTCGTTGGTGAGGGAAGGATGATTTCGGAAATGGAGATGGGTGGATTGAAACCCGGTGTCGGTACTACCTTATTCTTAGAGAAAGGCGCCGAGTGGCCCACAGTTTAACGTCCCATACGACGGACGGAGTACTGCACTTGAAATTACCTGTACAAATTACTTTGGTTTGCGAGTTGACTTTGTGGAATTTTGCGCATTTGCTTTTACTTGAATTTAAATTGAACTTTTTATATCCCACAGTGTTAGATTATACGCAGCCCCGACTGGTTTCATCGTTTTCGCGTCATTTTCAAAGGGTTCTTACTGAAATTGATGGGCGAGCGTTGAAATCGGTAGGTGTTGCTTACAATACTACTGTATGAATTATACTAAGCTTATTCATTTTGGCATTCTGTCCACAAAGCACCTAAGCAGGGATCGGGGTTCAGTTGATAATTCTCTGCCACTGCCGGTATTTGAACTGGTGATCTTCGGGATGGGAAGTGAGGACGTCAGCCACCGTACAAACCGGAACTCCTAATTTTTTTTCTCAGATAGCTGTTATTTATCATTATTTGCTAATGGATAATTCATCGCTCATTGTTGTCAAACTTCTGCTTTGCATTTGAGGGCGTGCACTATTTGTGATTCCATATCCATATATCTATGACCAATACCAGATGTTGAGAACAAATGAGCATTCCTATATGTTTTTAAATCTCCTTATTAATTATTAATAATTATTTCTTTTGTTCACTATGATGATTTACTACTATTTGGAAATGCCATACGTGAAAATGATCTACGTTTCTATCTGCAATGTAATTAAGCAACAAAATCTGCGTTGGTGTGGTAGCTGGAGTACTAGATCCACATTCCACAATGAGTTTAAAGGAGGGTATACCTCATCGGTACCTTGTGAAGCAAGCTGTTGCGTGTATGTTTTATGGTTAACAGTTAAAGTTGCTTTATTTTGTTTTATATTAAGTTAAGTTGGTTTGCTTTCATCTGTTTGTTTAATGGTTTTGGATCAATTGTTGATTGTTATTTGAGGTGAGCGGGACTGAGTCAATGAAGGAGGAAGCTGACTGGTGAGTCATTAGAAATTCCTTAAGTTTAGTTTAGAATTCTTCCCTTTCCTGTTCAGTGACTCTACCGCTGGTCCATCCATCCATTTCAACTTGCTATTGACTCTCCATCCTCTCTGGGCACCACCATCGAAAATCCTCGCGGTGCGAATTTCTGATTTTCGAAACTTCGTCGAAAATCGCAGGTGGTCCTGGGAAAGGAACTGGCCCCCCTAACCTGAATGCATAAATTTCACTCGTCAATGGCTTAGTACGGGGTGAGCTCTTCTCCCACCAATCAAACCAACCTTCGGGCTGAACGCTGTGTGTTTGACTCTCCATCCTGTCATTGTCTTACAATTATTGGTTCTCAAAGAGGCGCAGTGAGTAGCTTTTATATTATTATGTTTGATGTTTGTTCCGAGATATAATAGCATAAAATTGGAAAATTTCAATGTATTGGCTTTCATTTCCGGCAAAAACTATTTATGGCTCACATAGTTCTAACCATATTTTGCTGTTTGCTGTGACTTTATAAAGTGCTAACGTTATATTCCTGAAGATACAGCAGAACTTGACAAAATACAGAAGGGTGCCCATTCGTTGCTCTCACTGGAACTCAAGCAAGAAACTATTATGTCAATAAACTCTCAAATCCACGCGTTCAATACCTACATAAATATATGCATTCAATACCTACATAAAAATATGCAATAGTATTAAACAGATAAAATATTTCTCCAATGGCCGTAAAATATATGCACCACTCGTCAAAAAAAAATTAAATACTTACTGTGTTGGTTTGCGGGAATGAGGTTCCACAACAGGGACCAACCACAGCCTCTCCACCAGAATACCCTCCTGTGGTAGTTTACGGGAAAATAATTTCCTCGTCAGGGACTACCACAGACACACACACACAACCCAATTGGAATCCTTTGTAGGCTAATGAGACCTAGCTAAGGATTCCTGGGTTATAACCTGGGATCCTTCGGAGAGCTGTAGTGACTCTACTAAGGCTGCCAAGTTATTAACACAACCACACACGCAATCACACAAAACACTCACTCACACACACAGCAGGGCCCCAGATTTCATCTACATCTACATCTACAAAATACCCTGCAAGCCACCTCAGGGGTGTGTGGCAGGGGGTGAGTATTCACCAACATGCATTACACTATACACTAAAGTTAGTGTAACTACGACTAATTATGCATTAGCATAAATCGCTAATGCTTGTCATGAGGCGAAGCCTCACAAGCATGCAACACTACACTACAGATGTCATCAAAATGGAGTGACCTCAATATACATGCATTCTACAACTACACAGATGGACAGGGACTCAAGACCCATGTAGAAAACATGCTAGGCGTGCTGTTAGTATGTACTAGGTAACAGATAAGGATTCAAGTATTAGGAGTACTACAACTACTAAGAGCTACACTACCTAACGACAAACCTAGATAAAAGTCTCATGGCAGCTATTACTGGGAGATATTTCTGGGAGAACAGCTCAAAAAGAGCGTTGTCAAATAGAAAAACAACAAACAGGGAACGAGGGTGAAATTCGTATACGCGTATTTCGACCACAAAGTGGTCCTCTTCAGCGAGCTGAAGGGAAAAACACTAGCAACACGAGGTTTAAAGTGAAGAGGAGGACAAACCTAGAATAAATAGGGAAGGGACAAAAGGGTTAGGAAGCGGGGGGGGGGGGGGGTGGGTAAATTGGTAACGGCTAAAAGGTCATTGGTGAGCAGTGGGAATGTGGGTGAAGTGGAGAGTGGGGGAGGCGAGGAGGGGGGGGGAGAAAGGAGGGGGGGGAGAAAGGAGGGGGGGGAGCTTATATATATACAAACTTAGAAAAAACCTTCTTAACAGCGACAAAGGCCCGATTTCTTTCTCTCCATTATTTTCTATTATAGAATCAGAAGTTCTCCATTTTCACCGTTTTTGCAGTTTTCTAGGCACTCTCTGACCACAATTGTCATTTAGTTTTAAATTTTAAACATTTTTCATCAGTTGCAATCCCCACGCTTCACTTCAACGGTCAGTTTGTTTTGTTTCCCCTTCCCCCCCCTCTTGACTCACTACAACGGTCATTAGCTTCCACCCCCCCTTCCCGCCAACGGTCAACATGACTCCCACCCCCCTTCCCTACTTCAACGGTTACGTTCCTTCACTACCACATCTATTGGCCATTGGCTCCCTTTCTCCCCCCCTCCTCGCCTCCCCCACTCTCCACTTCACCCACATTCCCACTGCTCACCAATGACCTTTTAGCCGTTACCAATTTACCCACCCCCCCGCTTCCTAACCCTTTTGTCCCTTCCCTATTTATTCTAGGTTTGTCCTCCTTTTCACTTTCAACCTCGTGTTGCTAGTGTTTTTCCCTTCAGCTCGCTGAAGAGGACCACTTTGTGGTCGAAATACGCGTAGACAAATTTCACCCTCGTTCCCTGTTTGTTGTTTTTCTATTTGACAACGCTCTTTTTGAGCTGTTCTCCCATAAATCTGGGGCCCTGCTGTGTGTGTGTGAGTGAGTGTTTTTTGTGTGATTGCGTGTGTGGTTGTGTTAATAACTTGGCAGCCTTAGTAGAGTCACTACAGCTCTCCGAAGGATCCCAGGTTATAACCCAGGAATCCTTAGCTAGGTCTCATTAGCCTACAAAGGATTCCAATTGGGTTGTGTGTGTGTGTCTGTGGTAGTCCCTGACGAGGAAATTATTTTCCCGTAAACTACCACAGGAGGTTATTCTGGTGGAGAGGCTGTGGTTGGTCCCTGTTGTGGAACCTCATTCCCGCAAACCAACACAGTAAGTATTTAATTTTTTTTTGACGAGTGGTGCATATATTTTACGGCCATTGGAGAAATATTTTATCTGTTTAATCTATAGAGGCCGTAGAGCTCATCTACCTTGATTTGATGCAATAGTATATCCGATTAATATGTATTCCAATACAAAGTAGATATTTCATTAATTTGTTTCAATGATAGGTTTAGCTTTGTCAGGGGAAATATGTATTATGTTTATTCTATACTTTACCCCCATTTCATCCTAAGTAACGTATGTTCTTGGTTCTCGACATTTGCTCTCGACATTTACGTACCTTGGCGCTATTTTTTCTGTTTAGGATGTCTCTTAAACCAAATAATTTGGCTAACCTTGAAATTTTTAAACTCCTGATTGGCAATTATTGTCGTGATATAATTTCATTCTTTTCTTTTTTTTCCAGCATCGCATTTCTATCCTTTTCGTAATATAATTCTGGTTTTAGATGGTTGAAGTGTGTAGGTGTGTGTAAGTGTGATCGTTGACAGGGTTCTCTCCACCGTTCCTCCATTTCCAAAACAGTTTTGTACAAATCACTCTTACCTTAATGACGCGAATCACCTTGGCTGTCGATCACTTCCCTTATTAGATGTTGCCACAATATGAGCACCTACGCCGTAGGTGCTCTGCATTGATGTAGGCTCGTTCGTTCATTACATTACGTTAACACATTACCAGCATAGAGCAAAATTGCATTAAACAGCCCATCCGTTGAACCATAAGCATGTTACACAATAGTGTGAAATTCACAGTGAAAAAGTCATTCGCCTGGACTGGGATTCGAACCCAGACCCCTCGATTTCGCGCTGAATGCTCTAACCAGTTATGCTACCTAGGCGTAGGTTAGAGTTGGTTAACTGGTTAGAGCACCCGGCGCGAAATCGAGGGGTCTGGGTTCGAATCCCAGTCCAGGCGAATGATTTTTTCACTGTGAATTTCACACTATTGTGTAACCATCAGTGGGTGACTCCGATAAAGCTACTGGGCGCCCAGTTCCGCAGTTCTTAGAATTTGTATATGCATGTTGCTTGAGAAATAAATGGAATAATTTTTCTCACACGCGTAAATAAGGTACATTATTATAAGTACCTTTTAATCACCAAATTAAAGGTTTTTTTAATAAGTTTATGCTCCATTCATGGAGATTTTTTTTCTCAAATTCATTTGCGTCTCACAGAGCAAGGCACGTGGTGCCTAATTGAGCAACAATGTTCTTCTAAAGGAAAAGTACCAGTGTTCGAATCATTTTATATAATAGATATCCCTCTACATAATACCTGTGCAATGTAAACCTTTGCATGGCACGAGTTCAATTTAAACCGATGTTTTACTAATTATTGTGCTTACATTGACGCCATGTTTTCTGTTTAGGATGTTTCTTAAACCAAATTATTTGGATAACCTTGAAATTTTTAAACTCTTGAGTGGCAATTATTTTCATGATATAATTTCATTCTTCTCTAGTTTTCCAGCATCGCATTTTTATCCGATGTAAGCCGTTGGCATGAGTCATGTGGACTCACCTATTTTTATACGCCCATATTTTCTATCGTCTTCTCTTCCGTGTCTCCATTTCCCTGACTGATGTGATCGACATAAAACATACACAAAAACCAACCTCCTGTCCCATTCAAAATTGAGTAATGTGACAAGAGGACAATGTTAGATGGGTCTTTTGCAACTTCTATGACCCAGGTCATAGAAGTTGGAAAAAAACCTCATGTGATTCCAATTAGGTGCCACAGTTGGATTCATCTGGGGATATCCATAATAATCGGCATTTGAGACCAGAATCGTCCACTCAGTCAGTGTATGAATACTTATCCCAATTTTCATTAAACTAATTCCAACCTGTAATATTAGTAACCCGATCCATGGAGATCTTGGAAAGTTGTATTCGCCCTGCTTGTCATAAATTTCCTGAACAAACTTTTCTTTTACCATTTCAAGTTGCAAATTTTTCGCCTTCTCGTTTACATAAACTGGGAAGACATACAGGATGGCATTTACTCCTGATGCCAGGCAAAGACGTTGGTGGAGATTAGAAATTTGTGCACCTCTTTCAAAATTGTTCACTATATATTTTTAAAATAATTTATCACCCAGTCAAATCAGTCTCAACCCAGAATCAAGTATCAAAGAGAAAGCGAAAAAGGGTCTTTAAAAAGAGTATCTTGCTTCGCACGTGAAGGAAACAGTCGTTCACCCTTTTTTGAACACTCCTCCGAGTTCACTTTTCAGGAAGGGTGTAAGCGAGTAGCTGTGTCACTTAATACCACCCACTCGTGTGGAGTGGACTGCAGATTACGTGTTATCCCTCTGGGAGAAACCAGATAATTTAGAAGTTGAGAGGACGTGTTTCGAGGAATTGGAAAGGGAGGCAGTGAAAGGTCTTTCGAGGACTCAGACCTCTTTAGATGTTATAAAAATTTTCTCTGAGAAAAGAGACGCTATGAAGGGAGGATGAGAGGGACGAAAGTTGTTTTTAAAGCCAAGGTTGAGGTAAATGGAGGTCTTTCTTGTTGATGGAATGAATATACCTACTCATTCACGCAACGATATAATTGATATTCCTCGTGTTGGTTTGTTGGGGTTTTGCATCTGCTACGTTAACAGCTATGATGTTTACAATGTTTTGTGCTAACCCTCAAGAAAATCAACTATTGAAATTGTTTAAGTTACTTTAACATTTCAAAGTTTACTTAAAAAATGCTTCAGTAACTTCTTAAAGTTTCATCAGAAACTCTTTAGAGACCATCAAAGTTACTTAAGGTTTTACAAATACCTAGGATTGCTCAACAGTTCCTTGTAAGTTATTGAAAACTTAAAAGACACTTTCTGGTTCTGAAATTACTTAAGCTCACTAAACAGTTTTTGTCTTAAGTTATTGACACCTCTAAAGTAACTTATGAGTAACTCAAAGTAGTTTATTTTTGTCAACAGTTTTCACTCTCAAGTAAGTGACAACCCTTAAGTAACCCTGCACTTAAAGAAAAAAATACTATGGAACCACAAAGATAGTCCAAATTTTCGGTGGAAAAAAATTTGTGCCCTGGATTGATGTTAGAGATGTGTTTAAAGAGGTGCTGGTATTTTCTATCTAGACGAGAAAGGGTCGAATTTTGGAGTGCATATAACCAGAATTGTGACTCAGCATCTCACCTGATCATATCGCGCTGTACATAATAAAAGAAGCCCGAATACGTCTATTTACTGTTTCCAATTGTAATGGCACAATAACATTTTCCTTCCAACTCAGTGGGAAACAACCTTTTATTTGAGACCATTCCATTGCAGAGAGTATATTAAATAAGTGCAGGGTTTTAATGGTCACGATGAATAAAAAAATAACTATTTGAGGAAAACTTTGTATCAGTATGCATTTCAGTTCGACCGATAAAGGGTGAAGTTACTGATTACTATGGGATTAACCATCGGAGGAAAACCTATCAGTACCGACCAATCCCTATCAGTATTTATGAATATGAAATCCCCGTGAACTGCATTACTCCTAGAAGTCAGTTGTGGAGTAGTGTTAAGGTGATGGACTGAGGAGTGAAAGGTATGAGGTTCGATCCCCTACTGTGGGAAGTATATTTTTTCATAGCTTTTTTCGTTTATATCTTAGAAATTGAGCTTCCATCGCCGTATCTCCCATGGTAAATATTTTCACGTTATTATATTTTAGTGGGTAAACAACTTTTTTCAAAAGTTATTTGCTCAGTTTTTGTCTGCAGTTTCTGAACTGTTTCAATTAACTTTCAGTCATTCCTAAAGTTTCTGACTCAGTATTTCACTAAGTTATTTTTTTTAAGTTTTGTAGAGTTGATTTTCTTAAGGGAAAGCTATCGCCAAAATTGGATTAACCGAAGTTCACTAAGTATAGGTTGCGCCCAACTCTGGAATTTAACAACAACACTTCATTAGTAAATGAAATACTAACTTTGTTTCCTTCCACAGATTTATTTTCTTGGTACAACATGTTTCGACACATCGGTGTCATCATCAGGTACAAATTCAAACATAGTTTTCATGATGTGGAGAACCTCTTTGCAAGTATCCCAGTAGTGGATGCAGTGAGTGTTGCCAAAAAAGTTCTGAAAAATGCGGGTTTGGAAGAAAAACTCGTCAGTGAATTTGTTTCGTTATTGGAAGTGTGTGTAGGACAGAACTACTTTAAATTTAACGGTGAATATTATAAACAAAGTGAAGGATTGGCGATGGGATCCCTCTTATCGCCACTCTTAGCCGAACTCTTTATGGACAGTCTGGAAGAAAAATTATTCAGTAGTAACGCAGTGTGCACGAAGAATATTTATTGTTGGTTCCGCTACGTAGAAGATGTCTTCGCCATATGGACTGGCGCGGAGAGACAATTGGACAATTTTCTAAATACTCTTAATACTCAACACAAAAATGTACATTTTACTTGTGAGAAAGAAAAAGAGGGCAAACTAAATTTCCTAGATGTGACAGTATCAAAAATAGACAAGAAATTTGAATTTTCCATTTTCCGCAAAGCCACCACCACGGACCACATTATTCACTCAGACTCCCGTCATCACGTATCGCAAAAGCTATCTGTTTTCCACTTCCTTTTAAACAGACTTATGAATATTCCTCTCCCTAAGAGAGGCTTTCAACCAAGAATTTGTAACCATTAAAACAATCGTCTCAAATGGTTACAATAAGAATATTATTGATAAAATGCTCCTTAAAAAACGTTCCATCAAAGCCCAACAACTACTCTACACTCAAGGGAACAAAGAAAAAGAAAAAATTCGGTGGTGTAAATTGCCATTTTATGGAATGATATCAGAAAGAATAAGCAGCCTATTCCCAAGAGATCATTACAAAGTAGCATTCTATAACAATGACAACCTTAAGAAATTCCTCAACTATACAAAAGACCGAGTGCAGCTATTAGAAAATAGTGGTATATATAAATTAAAGTGCAACGACTGCAATGCTGCTTACATCGGGCAAACAGGACGCACCTTCGAGACAAGAATCTCTGAACATAGGAGATGTTTCCGGACATGTCATCTTTCCCAGTCGCACTTCGCCAAACATCTATGGGAGGAGGGCCATTGCAGCGATTTCACACCAGAGATATTGCACCGAGAAAGGAAAGGGAAAAAGATGGACAAGAGGGAGGAGCTGGAAATCAGAAGGAACATGAAGAAATACGTTTTACTTAATGACATCCTTTTTGAAAAAATTTCCCCCCTCCTAGAAGTCTCTCTATCCCTCACAGAAAACGGACACCCGTGGCCCTCCCACCCCTCTCCCCACCTGCTGACAACTCACCACCTCCTTAATCCCTAACCCAAGGCGGAAAACCCACGCCAAGTCATCTCCCACCCTCCACCCCTTCCCCACTCACGGTTTTCCATCGACTCATACTCTAACCGTCACCCCTTACCTCTCCCCACCCTGGGTTTTTTTCCCCTCCCGATAACCCACTACCCTCATGATATATATATATATATACATGTGAAAACTATGTTTGAATTTGTACCTGATGATGACACCGATGTGTCGAAACATGTTGTACCAAGAAAATAAATCTGTGGAAGGAAACAAAGTTAGTATTTCATTTACGAAATTCAACTTCCACCTAGTTGAGCCTGAAACAATGGAACACTTTATTAATATGTAATAAGATAAATTTCACTTTTCAGGTGATGTAATTTCTGATTATCTTTCTATCTGCTGTTAGTTTTCACGCCGTTTTCATGCAAAAGTGAAGGTAAAATCTTTACTGTATATTTCATGTTGAAAGAACACACAAATGGTAATTTCCACACTTTTTAATAAAACAACACTTAACAACCGACCATGGTTTCAACACATTGTGTCATTCTCAAGGTAAAACAAGCATCACTCTCTCAGTATTTATACCCAGGCCAAGGTAGGAGGTGGGGGGGCATATGGCATTGGTGTGAGGGAAGTGGGAGGGGAAAACAGTTTGGGTGAACAAATGAATGGAGGCCGATTTAACCGAAAGGTTAAGCACCTTTGTTAAAGTTAAGCATCCCCATGATGTCAAAACCCTGACCTCCACTCACACCCCACTTGATGTATGCTTTCTGTTATCGGCCTCCATTCATTTGTTCACCCAAACTGTTTTCCCCTCCCACTTCCCTCACACCAATTCCATATGCCCCCCCACCTCCTACCTTGGCCTGGGTATAAATACTGAGAGAGTGATGCTTGTTTTACCTTGCGAATGACACAATGTGTTGAAACCATGGTCGGTTGTTAAGTGTTGTTTTATTAAAAAGTGTGGAAATTACCATTTGTGTGTTCTTCTTTCAACATGGATATAGCAAACTTCCACAAAATAAAGCCTGGATATTTCAGTTCATTTTGTTTATATAATCGTAACTGTGCATTTTTATGCCACCTTCACCAAATTTCATGAAACTGTTCACCCCTTACTCTCTCTATCGTCTGCCTGAATAAGCACTGGTTCATATACCTCACCCCGACACTTTGTAAATTTCACTTAGCCCCTGCTCCGGAAAGAGGAAGCATGAGGAAAATCTCTGGTGGTTTCATATGCATCCTTGAGTCACTGGCACAACCCTCATACATGACATCGTTTAATAATATATAATATAATTTATTTATAATAATTTAATATAATTTATTGCTTCCTTCTTAGATACAAAGTACATTAACAAAACATTTAACAGAGAATAGGGAAGCTTTCGGTTACCCCAAAGATTTTAAACCTGTGTGGGGGTAACCAAGAATTTCGTGCAAAAGAACATAAAATATTTCAGTTTTAAATGGTACTATACACAATTTACATTAAATTTAATAATTTCCTTGCAAAGAAACAATTTCATGGACATTTGCAAATAGTATTTCAATATCATCATGTTCTAATAGCCATTATTATACTTGCTTTAAATAAAAGTTAACTTTGTTTTCCATTTTAACTGACATTGGAAGTAGATTAAAGATTTTCGGGTCAAAATAAATGAAACTTCTCTGTAATAAATTCAAATGTGGCCTAGAGGGTAGAACATCGAATTGAAAGCGATTGCTCCGACTATGACGCCAATGAACTGAAGGGTGATTTGGAGAAGAAAACGCTGTTTATATTAAATTTTATTTCAGTTTATCGAAGTCGTATGATTATTATGATGATGAAATGATTATGTATGTCGAAATATTGAGATTCCTTTCTACATAATTTCTTTTTTTCTTGACCTTAAAACTGACCATTGGGTGACGAAGAAAGTTCTTTATGAAATTAGAGCATTATGTTGACCCGAATTATTTATTTTGGTTCCTCTTTTTCGACGCAGAACTTAATGCAACGTAAGAAAAAGAATAACATTGAAAGCAGACTTTAAATGTTCGCAGTAGTGTGAATAAAAGAGTCTGAATTCATTTTATACTCCACTGAAATTTGCGTGACACCATTTTAAAGATGTTTTTGTAACCATAACTTATTCTGAATTAGAAATTTTTTAAATAAACATCAGTATTCATGAAAAGGAGAATTCTTATGTTGCGTGATTATGAATATGTTTTCTTATTTAAATTTTATTTCCGCTGTAAATAGTTTAATTAAACAATGTGCACCGATTAAGAGTTCAGTTACAAGCCAGGAGAAGCTTAGACTTAGAAACAATATTAGCGTGTGCAAGTCCTTCTAAGAAGCGGAAGAAGTAAATATCTCGTTTCCGATTTTTCATTTGGTGAATTAATTATTGCGTGTCTGATAATACATTGGAAATCTTTTTGCTCGAGATGACTAGTGAAATTAAAAATTTTCTTGTTCATCGTCCATAAATGAAAATATTTATTCTTTGTAGAATCCGACTTTTGTAGAAACCTGAATGTTCCTTTTGATTTTATCAGCCTGTCTTTAGGCCGCATCTTGATGCCATTTCATTCTGATTTAACTTTTCATTTTAGTTAATGCTCTTTATGAAATTACTCGATACGTGTACTAAAATGTAAATTGAGGGATTGATTTGTGATCTCGTGGGGCGAGGGTGGTGAGGTAATGCTTATAAAATTTTCGCAGATTGATTCCAGAGAGTTAATTACTGAATATATAACTCTGTATTCCAATCAGGAATATTTGTAAAGGCTTCCGTTTGCCAAGAGAAAGTTAATTACACTGTGGAATATTACTATCTCCGGACTGTCTTCGTGGAAGACATCACCAAAGATTGTCACTCTAACCCCTTCAACAAATGTTTTGCCCATTTAGGTGAGACTTCTGCTAAAATATCAATGTGTGAGTTCTTGGCTGTGTTCAGTGTTTTAAAATTAATATCAATATCCGTCCTATGTCATATTTTTTATTTAATGCGGCAAGTGAGTGTTGGGGATAAGGGAAATGACAAATGTATCCTTTATCACCACCCCAACGGACGCTCCAAAGTGATAAAATGCCTTCCTAATCCACCCCTGCGGTCTGGCCTTGGGTGATATTTTTTTTACTGATCTCGTGATAATTTTTCTCTCGTATATGTTGCCTGGGAATGCTCCAATTTTAATATATTCTTTGAAAATGAATTGCTGATATAATTTGAAACCTTAATCCCAATCGTGTCCGTTGATTGTTGGTCGTATTATACCAAAGTTAATGCTGGATCTAGGTTTATTTTTCATTTCCAACCGTCTTTAATTAAAAAAATGGGAATATTTAATGAGAACTACGATTTTTTTGTAAGTGGCACTTGACTCTAATTGTCTCTAGGTTAAAACTGATTTTTGGACTTAGAATTTATTTTTCCTAATATAAACAAGTCTATGTGACAAACGACCATTTTGAATGATGTCGTTTCAGGGCAGATGTGGTGGAACTTGTTCATCGTGAATGAAAGAATTCTTGCAGTTTTCCACTTTAAAAAAATCAGTTTTTAATGAATTCATTTATTTAATGTTTTTTTGTGTTTGGCTTGACAGTGATGTAAATGCATTGAAACCGGTCGCATTAAAAACTGATTTTAAAAAAGAAGAAAACTTACAACATTATTTCATTCACGACCCTTATTTTCACTTTAGTAGATACACCATGGGACAAAAGTGTATTCGCTGTCGCTGATATTTTAATAAATGTTGGGGTTGGGCACCTTCGTGTAAGAACCCAAAGCAAGTATTTTTTAAATCTTTCAGGACGGCAGGTTGCATGGTCATGTGAGTGCGTTCAGTTCCGCTTGATAGCATTCGTTTCCCATGAGCGTGTTTTAGATGACAGTTGAAAGTTAGCTTACTCGTAGAATTTTTATTTTGAACTCTTCAGAAGTTAATGCGAAAGCATTGATATCATCAAATGCTATATTTACTATAATTTACTATAATTTACTTTTATTACTCATCTGATTCCTCAGTACCTTTTCGCACTTAAAATTCTTCCTTGTAGAAATATTTTTTCTCATACTTTAATTGGATTATGTTCGTGGAAAGAGTTAATGGGTTTATGTTCAAATGTGAAATATTGGAACTGAAAGGCAACCTGATTATTTTATTTTTCAAATATTAGATTGAAAATTAAGAATGATGGTTATGATTATGGCTATGGTTATGAATACACCTGATGCGCAACGTAGCCGAACGTTTTCATTATATTATATCGGAAGCTAAACTCAGGATTACATGAATGCAAGCTGCTGTGCGGGTGTTGAGTTAAGATGTCGAGAGTCAATTTACACGAGTAACGTTTATCTCATTGGTAACTCTGCCGCAGGACGCCCTTTAAACTTGATGCACGCTTTGATGCATATGCATCTCAGGAGCTACCCGCTCGGTTTTCATGAAATGTCGCAGCCACTCATCTCTTGCTTGCTAGAAAATCAGGCTTTGAATTAAGGATGCTATCAGCAAGTTAATTTTAGGATTATGGCCACCGAGATCTTTCGCTGGAGGAGTGAAGCCTAGCCTGAAATCGTATTTACTACTTCATGTTATTTGAATATAGATCTTGCGGTCGGAATAATTTGGGTTATTTAGCATCTATCGCGGGTCCCGCCTGGGGAGGATTTTTCACTTCCCAGGGCATGGTTGTGTGTGCTCGTCTATTGTTAATGTTGTTAATACCCCGATGTAAAGGCCAATGCGAGCTGTTTTCGGTGGTGAATAAATAAATAAATCTAATATGCGTTCCCGAAGAGAGGGTTATGATTCGTGATTTGTGTGATTCATTCACTTCGTGTGAAATCGCGGATTTCAAAAAAGTTGATTCGGAAATCTGGTGGGAAAGGGATAAGATTCTCGTGGGATGAGGAAGGAAGTCAAAGAGCTTGAATACGTGGGGTCCATTGAAATGTAAATCGTTGGATCGGATGTGTCGAGAAGGAGAGTGAGAGTGGAAGGGGGAAGAGAGGGGTTAACGGGAAGGGAGGACTGCGTGTGGAGCGAGCGATGGAAGGCTTCAACCCATTTGAATCTGCTCCTCGCATTCGCCGATTTTCCAGCAATTCTTTGGACTGATATACACGTTCCCTATTGACGAACGAGGTTGACGTTGGTGAGGGGAAACTGGAACGCAAAACTGCGTTCAATAAGCCGGAAAAATATTAGGGAAAACATTCGGAAACGGCTATTTAAATGAAAGTTTTGGTTTTTGCCCTAAATACTTGCGATGAACGCTTCCTAATTCAGAGCAGCTTTTGCTTTATGAGGCTGCATTCGTTCCTCATAAAAAAAATTTACATACTGCCTGCAAAAAGCCGAATAGATGTCATGGGGAACATTTTGATTACCATGGGATCTATGTAATCATTCTTCATCAGGGTTTAATGAGCTAGTCGCAACACTTTTAAACGGAAATCTTTAAAGGAGAAAGCAAAATTTTCAAAAAACCAAATACATTAATGGTGTACGCTTTCATGTTAACAGTTTGTGTTTACAACCTTCCCGGTTGAAAATTACCAAACATTTGTAAAATTTCAATCAGACATTATACCAGTTGTCTCAAACAAGAGATCCATGATTGTTCATCGGAAGAACACTTGTTTGAGAACGCTTACGGAATCAGAGAAAGAATTGTCTCGCAAATCTGCGTCTCGCAAATGTTTTTCCAGTCGGAAAAGGATAAGAGAATTTTAAAGTACTAAAAAATGGCAATTGAATAGTGGACCGTTGAATAAGTGTAGGAAGTGGTAAAACAGATGTAAGGAGTTCACAAAATGGCTGAAGAGGACTATGGATAGTTCTGATATGAGATTGGAATTGAAATAATTACGAGTGTGTTTTATACAAATGAATGTTGGGTAAACCATAAAGAGTAGCTGAGGGACAATTAGTTCGATTGAAGACCGCAAAGTTTATCCAACGGTGAAGAATTGATTGCTGAAGTGGCTTTGAAACGCTATTGTTTCGTTTCGTAACAGTAGTGGAATAGAGCAGTTAAAAGTAAGGCAGGCATTGAAGTAAATACAATGTGTGATGAAGATTCGGTGGCCAGATAGCCAGTCAAGTCAGTAAGATTCACCCATAATGGATTGCCGCCTCTGCTGAGCACATCAAAAAGTTGATGAGAAAGGCTTTGGATGAATAAAAATCATAAGGTGACAAAGAATTCGACTAGTCTAACCATGGAGGTGGGGGAACTTAAATAGGAAAAGACAGAAATATTTGCGTACCTGGATGGCATTCTTAAGAGCTTAGAATGGACGTAAGAAGAAGAACTTAGCTGCAAAAAGACGTTTGTGCTGCTCAGGAACGAAAATCAATGACTGGTACTCTACGTAAAAATGTTAATAAAATATTAGTTAAGGCTTATGACGGAGAGTGGTATCTCATAGTGAAGAAATATCGTCTTTGGAGGAGAGGACATGCGCTATTGGTATGGTTTTATAAAAGTAGTTTTCGGGAGGTATTGAAAGTGAATGTTGAAAGATGGAAGCAAACCAAATGGTGCTGGATTTTCTAGCTGAAGAGAGGTTAGCTAAGGAAATTCATACAAGCCAGAAAGCTGTGTGAAAATCGTAACAATACGTTACTATTGCTTATTAATGGATAGTGAATGCTTCGATTGAAATGAGAAGATTTTATTAGTGAGGGTGGGCTGGGGAGAGGAGTTTCAAGGGAGAAGGGGGGAGAGGGCATTGAGGAAGAGAATAGGTATTTTGGACGTCATGATAGGAAATAGGTAATAAAATGGAAGTCTGATGAAGGGCATAATATAGTATAAAAATGCACTATCGAGTGAAATGGTACTGATGACTACCCTCTCCGTTTGACATAGAAAGTTGAATGACGATTAAATTCGGTAGATCTCGATGCTATTAGTGTGTACAATTAAATAATAAAAAGACTATGTAGCCTTATTTTACATTGAATTCTTACATATTACATTAAAACCCATGTGTGGAAGTGTCCCTATTAGTGGAATGAAATCCACCCAGGCGGGACTGGAACGCGCGACCTTAATGTGAGCTGGCGAGGACTAACTCCCACCAACCTCGCCGCCAACGAAGCCAGCGGTCATTGAATGTGTAATAGTAAAAAATCGAACAAGAGTTCATGTTAAATGTACTGAAGTTTTAGAATTTTCAACTTCAGCTTGAGTGACACGTCATGTGATCACATATTCTTGACCGGTCAATTTATGAGTACATTAATATGTTTTGATGACTTTCCTTGTAAATTATTGAGTCCGTTGCCAACCTCTTTTGAAGAGCGTAGACTTGTTAACACTCCCCTGTATATATATTTTTTTCTGTCATTTATGTCAAAAAATATAGACTTCTTTCCATCAAATAATCACCTACATACCTATATAACAAGGAGGCATGCTGATTTACTTATTAAATCATGCAGTATTACAGTGTACTCCAAGGGCCCGAGTGTTATGTGCTATAAATTGTTTAATGAATTACCTACTCATACAAAAAAAACTTCAATACCAGTTAAAAAACGGTTTTCAGTTAACTGGTTGGTTTGAGCTGATATTCAGTGGACGAAAATTTAAGCCATAGGCGAAATGCATTATGTATTTGGACTTGTCTTGTACAGTCGCCATTGTAATTATTGTGCATATTGTCCTAAGGGTATATGAAGTAGTTTATGAACACGGTTACCGTCATTTATTCATTAAAGTCCACTTTTATCGTTATTCGAAAAGTTGGTCCACTGTAAAGCACATAAATAACTTTTTTTACTTCGGAATATAATGTAAATGGAACGAAAATAATCGAAATGCGTGTTTTGATCATCCCTATATATACTATGGTGGGTTGAAAGACAACTACTTCCGTTTGGGGCGCTCCGCCTGATCGGTCTAAGGTTTCTTAGTCGCCCGGAGCAGCACTGTCTTATGCAAGGCAATGCATACCAATTGCCAGTATAAGCGCAGTGCTTTCCTTAGTATGGTGATTTCCAGCGTGTTTTGTCAAGTTCTGGCGACCATTGCAGCGAATTCAGAAAAAGCATATTGAGTGGAGTAATATTACGAAATATCACTCTGATAAATTAGGAGCCGACTAATTCTTACGATGAAAGGTGTTGAAATCGTGATCTGTTCCAATTAAACAAGAACGAACATTTGCAAAGTCAATTAGTTCTACGTGGTTTTCTGTGATTCCCGTACCGTTTCATTCCATTTTGATGACATCTGTAGTGTAGTGTTGCATGCTTGTGAGGCTTCGCCTCGTGACAAGCATTAGCGATTTGTGCTGATGCATAATTAGTCGTAGTTACACTAACTTTAGGATATAGTGTAATTTATGTTGGTGATTACTCACCCCCTGCCACACACCCCTGAGGTGGCTTGCAGGGTATTTTGTAGATGTAGATTCCTTAGAGAGTGGAATAACAGCTGGAGCCGTAGAATTTGAGGAAGAGAGTACATATATGGGTTTTGAACATACATACCTTTAGAGAGCGCGCACCTTTCGTGCTATGTATTGCTTTTGTGGCCAGAGAATACCGATTACTGTGACGTATATCTCCGAGATCCGATTACCTCCTAGAATATCTATAAAAAAAGATCACTCTTAGAGTCTAGGAGTTGCGCAGGTGAAGCTTTTGAGTGTTACTTAACTGCGAAACATTTAAATGTCCTTCCCCTCCCACCTCCCTTCTTCGTCGCCCCTACCCTCCCCAACACCTACCCTGGATGGTATATATGGATCATGTTTTTGTCTTTACTCTTTGTACCTGAAGATGACGCCGCTGCGTCGAAACTAGTAGTACCGGAAAATAAATTGGTGGAATAAGACAAAGTTTTCCTTTTCATTTACATTTAAATGTCGTTCATCGTTTCACTTACGCGTTCTAATGAGATATGCATAGGAATGGAGTTGAAGTCTCCACGGGGTTTCCACCACTGATTCCTCAATAGCTGACTCCAGCATCGCCATGACCTGCAAAACCCGTGAAGACCTCCCAAATTATACTCCAGAAAAAAATAAGTCTTTCATGCATAAGAATATTGAGCAGTTTTTCATTTAATTTCAGACACTTAATCTTTTGCATTTAAATCATGGGGGAAAATCATTTTAACTAGATAGATAAATTTAAACTTGGACTACGCGGACTAAATAGGCTGACTTTCCGTGTCTGGCACGCAAAGGAGTTGTTGTGGAGGACGTTTCGTATACCTAAAGCGGAATGAATGCGAGACCTCGTATGATAGTTGTAGCTATGAGGATGAAATAAAGGAGATGGATAATGAATAGGCTTGTGGATGGTACTTGTTGAATTTTAAATAGAAGTGTGAAAATCTACATGTTATCAAAATCCAGGTATCTAGAATAACCAATAGTTAATATTTGGAGGAGATATATAGGATAGTGTGTATAGACAACGGGAGGAAAGGATTGTGAACACCGAGGGAAGTAGAGAGATAGGGAACAGTTGATCATCATTGCAGGGGGTTGAATCATTTTAGTAATTGATAGGAGAGTTAAAAGAGGAGCAAATGACTCTCGGTACTCTGCATAGGTGGAGCCCTTTTCACAGGCGGCCTCGTTAATACAAAAATGTGCAGGCGCTGCCGTCATCTGCTGCAGATGACGGCAGCCGGTGGTGACAGAAGAATGTATTATAACTTTCCTAACGCCAATGATAACTCTGTGTGTAGGCTTGATCTCTACCGTAAAATGAGTGAACACTGGTTTTTTCGCGTTTCAATTCTGTCGACAGAATGGAAAACATCGCACACAGATGTCATTAATATTTCATTGCTGCGATATTACCAGGTTTTCAAAATGAAAGAATCTAATATGAATAATCATATGGACTAGAACTATGAGGTGGGACTTTTTAAAATTCCCGATCTTTAATTTTACCGGAGTTCGAGAGACTAATTACCACCCTATTTGGATCCCTAATAAAAATGATAAGAAACGTGGAAAGGTTTCATAAATAATATGACAATTTTAATTTTCCTTATCACTCTGCACGTTACCTTCCAAATCAAAGTTAATAGTGAAGATCGAAATATGCACATTATTACTCACGCATGAGTCGCCGTCGGTACATGCATTTTATTTTGTATTGGACTCTGCAGAATTACTCTTTTCACAAAAATATAAGCTTGCACGTGAACTGTGGTTTCAGGTGCTTAAAATGGGCGAAATTAGGCATTTCTTTAGATTACTATGTATAACACCACTTTAAAAAGAGAGAGGAATCTTTAGGTGATGCCGGACGAGATTGGCCAGGAATTTTAGAAACGGACGGAACGGAAAATTTGGACGGAGAAATTTAGACGAGAGAACCTTAACCGGAGATATTTTATAGAAAGTTGAAGAATTCACAGGTTCCGCAGGTTTTCCGCGGCGTTGATAAGATGATATCAACATTTTTCGGGTTGCGTCCGCGTATGTTGTTTAGGATCAGAACAGTTTCGCCAGCTATCCTACTGGCGCCCTCAGATGAAGGAGAAGCTGGAGGATTATCTATCTTGCATTTAACTAATAGAAAAAAACATATCAAGAGTTTTCGGGCAATTCCATGGTAACCAGGTATTTTACCGACGCCAAATTACCATACCTACGAACGATGTTCTTGAATTGAATGCAATTAATGAATTCTTGTACTCATGGTCTCAAAAAAAAACTATAAACCGATGCGGTAATCGATGAAATATGATTCCCATCACGCAAAATTTAGTTTCGCATTTTACACCGAAGGAGTATTTGAATAAAGCAACATTTTTACCGCTCTAAGATACACAGGCCGTATGCTATAAATCTTACAAGGATATTATACTAAAGTTAATATTAATTTGCACTCATCCGTGGTCGTTTTTTTCTTCCATTTCATATCTTAGGCTGCTTCTTATAGTATTCTAAAATTATGGAAAAATGAGAAAACGTAGTGAACTCCACAGATAATTTTATTAAATCTCGCCAAAAACTAGCAATCTCAATGGTGTCATCACTGCGCCGAGAAGAAAAAACAGTGAAGTGGTGTAAATTTCCATTTTTAGGACACATCTCCTATGAAGTCGCCTCAAAATTCCCTAAACAGAAATACAAAACAGCTTTCTATTCCCCATCAACTATAAAAAATCTATTATTTAATGCCAAAGACAAAATTCCGAAACACAAAAGAAGTGCAGTGTATTGTTTAAAGTGCGACGATTGCCCGACATTATACATCGGTAAGACAGAAAGGAGTGTTGATATTAGAACAGAAGAACACAAAAAGTGCCATGAAAAGAAGAAAAGAGAATCCATGTTCGCGAACCACCTCAGTGACAACAACCACCATAGCAGCTTCATCCCAGACATCCTGCACATAGAAAATAATGGAAGAAGATTGGGCGCCCTTGAATCCCTAGTGTAGCGTCGGTTGGCGGGAGAAGGGTTGGTAAAGGAGAAAACAACTTGTCGCGTTCAGAGCCCACATGGTACTGGTTTATTTTCTATATTTTACAAAGCATAAGAGGAGAGGACAGTCGCCTCTCGGGGTCATAAAACTCCCCCTCCCATCCAGGGTAAGGACCGCGCGCCCTCACCGACGCTCTGCCAGGCTGTCCAGCCGTTCACTCGCTACACTGCCTCCCCCTTTGGAAGCATCGCGCCCCCGCGATCAAGGATGCACCGGCTCAGTTGGTATCTGCTGTGCCTTGGTCCTCCTTTTCAAACTTCTGAAAGAAAAGAAGAGAAAGCAAGAAAAAGAGACCCCTCGGTTCTTCCCCACCCTTTAGAGCCCGACTTGGAGTCTATCTGGTTCCCTGGTAATCCTTTTGGGATACCGAGCCGTGGTCAGATCCCAAGTGCCCTCTCTTCTGCAATTCTGGCCGTCCGCCGCCGGAGTTTGGGACTCCAGCGGCGGAGGAATGGAGATTATTCTCCAACCACTCTCAATAGCGTTTGCTGGTTTTTCCTCTTGTACTTGGGTTTCTCCCGGCCCCGCCATTGTTCCACTGTCCCCTTCCTTGGTCTGATCTTCCTTGTCCTCGCAGTCTCCCGGTCTCGCCTCCCACTTCTTAAGGCGGTTAAAATGTACGACAAGGCGACGTCGAGGATTGTCTTTGTTTCTCACCCTGTACGTGACGTCGGACAGTCTCTTTATGATTTCGAAGGGGCCAACCCAGGGGCGATGAAACTTCCTGCATTTGCCCCTTTTTGTGGCGGGTACGTGGAGCCACACTCTCTCCCCTTCCTCAAAGGGGGTGCCATGACACCGGCGATCATACTGCTCTTTCTGTCGGAGGTGAGCCGACCCCAGCCTCTGCCGAGTGAGATCATGAGCCTTCTCGAGACCCTCTCTTAAGCGTCTCACGTAGTCGCCTTCTCTTCGCTGCCCTACCACTATCTGCACATCAGGGACCCCCCACTCCAACTCAATCGGGAGGCGCACTTCCCTCCCAAACATGAGGAAATAGGGTGTGAATCCTGTACTGCTGTGTTTGGCCGAACGATAGGCCAGCATGACAGAATCCAAATGTTCATCCCATTCGTCTTCATTTTCCGTCCATTGGCTCAACATTGCTAATAGAGTTCTATTAAACCGCTCGACCTGGCCATCGGACTGGGGGTGGTAGGGTGATGTCCTTGTTTTTACCACCCCCATCAATTTGCACATCTCCTGGAAGAGGCGGGATTCAAATTGGCGGCCTTGGTCCGTGTGGATTTCCCGAGGCGCTCCCCACCTACACACGAAGCCCTTCACTTGATGCGCCACTGTTTCCGCCTCTTGGTTACACATGGCATACGCCTCGGTCCACTTGGTGAACTCATCGGCGACCACCAATATATATTTATTGTTTGTCTTGGTCTGAGGGAGAGGGCCCAATATGTCGATGGAAATTCTTTCCATCGGTCCTCCGGTCGGGCAATGACCCAATGGAGCTCTTGGCGGATGGGGCGGGGATTTCCGACGCGAACAACCTTCACACGTGCGGCACCACACTTCCACGTCCTTGGTGTATCCGGGCCAATAGTACCGCTCTCTCACTTTGCTCAGAGTCTTCTCATACCCTAAATGGCCTCCGACGGGTGAATCGTGTAAAGACAGAAGAATTTCTTCTTTTGCCTCAGCCGGCACAATTAACTGTAGGCGGTCGGCGTCGTTCCCTTCTCCCTCCCACCTTCGAAAGAGAACCCCATCCCTACACACCAATCTGTCCCATTGTGCCCACAAAGCCTTCGCCCCCAAGCAGTCACCCCTTCTCTCCCCTTCGGGTGGCCGAATTCCGGCCTCAAGTGCATCTACTACCCTTCTCAGCACGGGGTCCTTCCTCTGCCTTTCCCTTACGCTTTCACTGGGAGCCCCTAGGACGGCGTCGATTTCCGCCGAAATCGGTTCCCCCTCCCCCCAGGCACATTGTTTACACACAGACCGGGATAAACCGTCGGCATTCCCGTGCTTGATTCCCGGCCGATGCACCACCAAAAAGTCGTACTCCGACAATTGCTCGAGCCAGCGAGCAACTTGTCCTTCCGGCTCACGAAAGGATCTCAACCACTGTAAGGAATTATGGTCGGTACGCACCACAAAACGTTTTCCCAACAAATATTGTCGAAAGTGGCGTGTAGAATTGACTACCGCCAAAAGTTCACGCCGTGTCACGCAATATTGTTTTTCGGCGCGTGAGAGCGTCCTGCTGTAATAGGCCACCACCCTTTCCTCGTCTTCCTGCCTCTGGCTAAGCACGGCTCCGATACCCATTCCGCTAGCGTCACAGTCGAGCGTAAATTCGGAGTCCATCCGCGGGAAGGCCAAAATCGGCGCACACGTTAACTTCCGTTTTAGCGTCTGGAAGGCGTCTTCGCATTCCGTACTCCATTTAAATAGAGTATGCTTCTCGGTCAACTTATGAAGGGGGCAGGCTAACTGAGAAAAATTTCTTATGAACCGCCTATAATATGACACCGTTCCAAGAAACGCCCTAAGCTCCTCAAGAGATGCTGGGGACCGCCATTGTGTTATCGCGGCAATTTTTCCAGGGTCCGTCGTGACACCATTCTTGGACACTACATGGCCTAAAAATTTCACCGTGGGTTTCATTATTTGGCACTTCTCAGGCTTAACTTTAAGTCTCGCCTTCCTCAGACGTACCAACACGTCTGTTAGCCTTCCTATGTGCTCTCTAAAATCCCTTCCGAAAATAATTACGTCATCTAAGTACACCAAACAGGACTTCCACTGGGCACCCGCAAGCACTAGGTCCATTAGTCTTTGGATAGTACTGGGTCCGTTGCACAATCCGAAAGGCAGCACTTTAAATTGGTAGAGACCGTCACCGGTGGTAAAGGCTGTCTTTTCCCGATCGCTTTCCGCGACCTCGCACTGCCAGTATCCTGACGCCATATCTATTGTGGAGAAAGCTGTGGCGCCAGATAGCGAATCGAGAATGTCGTCCATGCGGGGAATTGGATTAGCGTCTTTACGCGTCACGATATTAAGACGCCTATAATCAATACAAAATCGCGTCGATCCGTCTTTCTTCTTCACAAGGACGATCGGTGAACTCCAAGGAGATGACGATTCCTCGATTATATCGTCCCTCATCATCTCCTCTACGGTTCGTCGCACTTCTTCCCGTTTGTGAATAGGTAATCTCCTAGGACGTTGTCGAATCGGAGACACATCCCTGGTCTCTATTTTATGTTTCAGGATGTTTGTACGTCCTAAGTCGTAGGGTCCTCTGGAGCACACATCCGAAAACTCATCCAGCACTACTTTAAGTTCCTCCTTTTCCCCTTCACTTATTTCGGCACAGTCTAAATCAAAGAGAGAAGATGCAGGGGGAAGGTACGCGTTCTCCAAACTAAAAACGGGCTCGTTACTCACTTCCGCTTTTTCTCCATCACACTCCCATAACCCGCCCACTTTCGTGTCTTTATATAGAGTCACTGTCTCTGCTGATGGATTCAGGAAGAGCATATGCACCGTGGAACCCTTCACTTTATGTAAAATTCGTGCACCGAACACGCCATAACGTTCTAAAAGTTTCGGATTTGGCTCTATTATCCCTAATATTCCCTTGAACCCCGGATGCGAGCTCATCAAACACTCCACTAACACTTCGTGGCAAGGAGGAATAACGACGTTCTCTTTCAAAGTCACGGCGCAACACAACTCGCATTTTTCCTCACCTGAGAGAAAAGGCACAGCTTTTCCGCGGATGAGAACGCAATTCCGGGAAAAAGCCACGTCACACTGATGTGCTCGCAGGAAATCGGCACCCAGGAGACATCCCTTCGGTAGACGAGGGGCGATGAGTACATCATGCGAAAACTCTTCCCCTCCGATGCGAAGTACCACTTCTCCCCTCCCGAGAATCCGTAATGGCTCCCCATTCGCAGTCACTAGTGCCAACTCGTCTTTCTTCATTTTCCCCGAATTGTCGGTACGGTTCCATATCTCTTCCGAGATCAAGGACACCGCCGCTCCCGTGTCAATGAGCATTTCAGCGGGGATCCCCGAAACTGATCCTCGCACCAGGGGCACTGAATCGGACAAAATCGTCCAAATTTCCTTTGCAGCGCCTCCTCCGACGCCCTCGAGCAGTGAAGCAGCATCTCGGGTACCTTTTCCGTCACCGGCCGAGAAGGTTACCACCTCCTCGGCCTTTCGTCGTTTCCCGGGGAGAAAGGGCGTGTACATTCGGCTCTCACGTGCCCCTCTTCGCCGCACATCCAACAACGCAGCCGGTCTCTATGCCTCACCCTGGGTGTTGAGCGCCGCAACTCAGGAGCGGGGCTGCGGTCGTCATCACCCGATACAGTGATTCCTCGCAAGAATTCCAAGACCGCTTTCATTGTCTCTGAATTCTGTCTTAATGCGGCCTCCACTTTGTCCTCGCGACCGCACCCTCGGCTCTCCACGCCATCTCCACGCCTTCGTGGTCCCGTGGTGAGGGTCGCCGGCGCCAGTGCATTTATTCCCCTGGTGTATGACTCCGCGAAATGGATAGCCTCCATCTCGGTGGCAACGCCGATAGCGTCCTCGAGGCAAGCAGGTCTCGCCTGTTTCACCCACACTCGGATGTTCCCATCAAGTCCATCCAAGAAACGGTCGCGCACAACGGCCTTTCTCGCATCCTCGGGCCAAGAAGGGTATGCACGCCGAGCGAGGCGCCCGAGGTCCGTGGCAAAGGTGGCGATGTCTTCTCCGGGATTGCGCGTCCTTTGGATGAATCGCGCCTTTTCCTTTTCACTCGCTTCCTTTGGGTTGAAACGCCGCCCTAATGCCTCCCGTGCCTTAGCGTAACTCTGCCGGATTTCCTCTGGAAGCTCGCGAAACGCAGAGAGAGCGTTTCCCACTAGGCAGAGTCTCAGATAGAGCGTCTTCTGCTCCTCAGGCCACTTATTTATCTCCGCTACCGTCTCAAATTGGAAGACCCAGTCTTCCCAGTCCCCTGCACCACCAAACTTCTCCGGCATCACTATACACGCCATGGCTGCCGCCGCCGAACCGCACGCGAAATTTCCGGATCGAAGAACGATCCTACCGACTGCGCCAATGTAGCGTCGGTTGGCGGGAGAAGGGTTGGTAAAGGAGAAAACAACTTGTCGCGTTCAGAGCCCACATGGTACTGGTTTATTTTCTATATTTTACAAAGCATAAGAGGAGAGGACAGTCGCCTCTCGGGGTCATAAAACTCCCCCTCCCATCCAGGATAAGGACCGCGCGCCCTCACCGACGCTCTGCCAGGCTGTCCAGCCGTTCACTCGCTACACCTAGAAATCATCCACCATTTTAAAAAAAACGTCCCTTTGGCGAACGAGCAAGTTTTCCTCTCCCACTCTCCCCTATTCTCCATCCCCTTGAACACCCTACGCCTAAAATAGTGAAAAAACCCATGTGCAATGTAATTTGAACTGAAAAACATTGATGACAAAAAAGTGTATGACCAGCCTCCCCACCCGCAGTGAATGTCCCATACCTACGCCTAATGACCAACCCAACCCCTTAACCCCCCCCCCCCCCGCCTCAGAAAATTTCCAACACACCCAATGACTAACCTTCCAAACACAAGCCCTCAAAACCCTTCCCCACCTTCCCCTTACTCATTCCCCCTCCCCTCCAATATTTTGTGTATATAAGTGGGTTTGAAGTGTGCATGTTACCTGAAGATGACACAACGTGTCGAAACCTAGGTCGTCTTAATAAAATTAACTGTGGAGTTCACTACGTTTTCTCATTTGTCCATAATGGAAAACTTCCACCATATCTCGCCGGAATTCATATCCTCTAGTATTCTAAAATGATTTAAGGGTTCATATTAATCATGCGTTCATCATTTTTTCAGATAATACATGCGAGTATCGTTTTACATATCCTTACCTATACGTATTATTAACAGGTTAATACTCGATGTATAGCTGTATTTGTGTCAGTTTCATTGCAAGTTAGTTATATGCCTTTTATTATTTTATTTATTTTGTTTTCTTTTGGAAGAACTTGTCAATAATAAAGTAATTTCTTTTCTATTATTGTATTAGAGGTATGCTACACCCCATTTTTTATTATCTTAAACTTATTAAATGTTAATTAAATACTTGATTGCAAACAAACTAACGTCCCGGGGTAAAGCAAATAGCATCACTGTGAGGTCACTGCTGTATCGCTAAGTATCAGGAAGTATCAGACTTGTATCGAACCAGTATACTCTAGTATCGGCAGCCGGCTGCCTGATACTTCATCAGTCTCAACCGAGTCTCCCTCAGTATCACATACTATCGCGGAGGCAGCCTAATATTGATTGATATGGATAAAGGAGGATATAGAAATCATCCTTCCATTTACAGCTGTGTCTCAGGGGAGATAAATTCGTTTGGCACTGTTAATACAAGTGGCTCCTGCTCTCAGATTAGTAATTGGGAACAGTGCAGTGAGCAGAATGAGCAGTGCAAATTATCTTAAACAAAGTAACCTAGTTTTATGTAGTGACCCTTACGCATGTAATTGATCTAAGTATGTTTGCATTTTAATAATAATAAACAATATTTTTTTTAATTTTTGTGCAACAATGTTTCTTTATCTCTAGAAATATAGGCCGTGACTGTCTTTACAAAAAGTTAATTGCAGACTGACGTATGAATTGTACTATGTTGTGATAAACCAAATTCGATGTAATTATGTGTAGGTACCTATTGATTTAGTTTCTATTAAAGCTTACGTTATGATACTGATCCGATACCCTTCATTTTGACTCGGGGAATCGTCCAGAAGTTAATTACAATTATCTATCTCGGGCAACAAATACTGATATTGTGATAATTTGTCCAGGCATCCTATTACATTATGTCTGTGATAACGTTCTTTAGCAGCACATCACTAGGGGGCCAAGAACTCTATGGCAATGACTAGCAAATGTGTTTAGAAATAAATTATCTTCTCTAAATCAACTAATAATTAACTCTTCCTTTTCGGTTTCCTTCATTTCTTCCGTCTTCGATTCCTACAATACATTTTTAGATGTTGGTAATATCCAACTAAAAAAATAACGAATTCATCACCTCCGTCCACAAAAAAATCCTACTAAACATGACCAATACCCCCATTTTAACAGTTGCCATCCGCCAAATACATCTACAGCTACAGAATACCCTGCAAATCACCTCTAGGGTGTGTGGCAGGGGGTGAATAGTCTCCAACATGCATTACACTATACGCTAAAGTTAGCGTATCTACGACTAATGATGCATTAGCATGAACCGCTAATGCTTGTCACGAGGCGAAGCCTCTCAATCATGCACTACACTACAGATGCACTTCCATTGTTGGAGGGACCGTTAGCATCTATGTATATTGCAACTAAATAGAAGAATAGAAGAGAAATTACAGATTTAGGGCGCATCCGAAGATGAATTGCTGCAAAGTTGGGTTGTGCAAAAACTTAGCATGGCAGGCGACCATTTGCAAGCAAAGATACCGAACGTTCCATTCCACATTCCCTCTCTGTCCGTGGCCACCGCACTCAACGTGGCAACGCCCACTCCCTTCACCAATATACGGTAGCGTTTGAACCGTACCGCAGTATTTGTTTTTAATTTTTGTTTAATTTGGAATAGTTTATGTTTAAATGTTTTAATTTATTTTAGTTTACAAATGTTTATTTGTTAAAATGTTTGGTTGCGAAGGTTTTTGTTTTGGGGAAGGGAGGGTGGTTGTTAAGGAAGAAGGAGAGCAGGTCTGGAAGTTGCTCTGCTTGAGTAAAAGAAGGATATATAATAAAGAAACCGGAAACTAGGTGTTTCTTATTTGTGTACACCGTCCGGCGCCACAATACAGATAACCTCTTATCACTCCTTCAGAGTAGTACATATTTAAATTTATAAATAAGACGTAGTTCCAGCGAAAGACCATCTAAAATCGAGTAGAATCCATAAGTCGCGTCCATTCGTCCGCTCTATCCAAAGTCAAGCAAGGGAAGAACAGAAGAAAGCAATACCTATGGTGGATA
>OY754328.1:175678929-175795994 GCA_963573305.1 Pyrrhosoma nymphula | reverse complement strand
TGTCTGTGGTAGTCCCTGGCGAGGAAATTATTTTCCCGTAAACTACCACAGGAGGGTATTCTGATGGAGAGGCTGTGGTTGGTCCCTGTTGTGGAACCTCATTCCCGCAAACCAACACAGTAAGTATTTAATTTTTTGACGAGTGGTGCATATATTTTACGGCCATTGGAGAAATATTTTATCTGTTTAATCTATTGAGGCCGTAGAGCTCATCTACCTAGGTTGTTTTCATTGTTTTTTCTCTCGTTACGCCCACCAAATTCAGTCAATTCGTTCGCGACGTAAAGTTTCACGGGCTTGCGTTGCACGGGTATTCAGTGGTCTAGCGAGGAGGCCACAGTAGGGGGTGGGAGGGCTCAGGAAATAGTTGACCGTCTCATAAAGGAAGAGGGCTTTGTGCAGATAGTGGGAAAACCCACGCGGGGGACGAACACCCTGGGCGTTATATTATTAAGACCAGACAATTGGGTTCGGAGCGTTGATGTATTTCCGGGAATTAGCGACCATTCAGCTGTGTGCGCTTATCTCAACTGGGAAGGCGCTAAGGGTGAACATACTGATACAAAAATAAAAATATGGCAATATAGCCGAGGGCACCGTAATGGGTTTCAAATGTTCTTGAGGGACAAGTACCCCGAGTGGGTTAGTGGAGGGAAAAACGTAGAAGAAATCTGGGAGGGATTTAAAAATATATTGGAAGAATGTTTAAACCTCTTTGTCCCAAAAAGAGTTATCAAATCGACTACGGATCCCGAATTTTATACTAAAAATATCAGATCTCTGAAAATAAAAGTCAGAATTAGCCACAGAAAACGAAATGATAGCTTGGATTCATTAAAACATTATAAAACATTAATCCGCACATTAAATAAGGAAAAGAAAATAGCTAAGGAAAATTTCTTACAGAACGCAATCTTGAATGATAACGGCAACCGGTTTTTTTAAATACATGAGGAGGAGGAAAGGTAACAAGGTAGCAATAGAAGTCGTAAAAAATCAGGATGGTACCCTAATTACCGATGACAAAGAGAAGGTCAATGCTTTCAACAGTTGGTACGCAAGCGTTTTTTCGGGGAAGGGAAATAAAACAGTCTCAATAGAAAATGTAATACAGTCTACAAGATATGAGAAAGGAAACGGGTTAGTTATCTCCAGACGCTCCAGACCAATCAAAACCTCACTCTCCGAAATTTGCAACAGCATTAGAAAAATGCGTAGACATAAGTCAGTTGGACCCGATGGTATTTCCATTGATTTGCTAAAACTGGGTGGTCTAGCTGTTTCGAAATATATTTACCATTTATTCAATGTCACCATGAATAACAGCGCCTTACCTGGTGACTGGAAGAAAGCCCGAGTAATTCCAATATTTAAAGGGGGGGATAAAGTCCTTGTTGAAAATTACAGACCGGTAAGTTTGACTTCCGTAGTCTGTAAGTTGTTTGAAAAGATAGTGGCTAATTACCTTTGGGATTTATGGGAGAGTGAAAACTGGTTGTCTAATCGACAGCATGGATTTAGAAAGGGTCACTCAACTGAAACTCAGTTGCTAGGGTTTTGCCAAGAAATTGCTGACTCCATGGATGCGGGAGTAGAATTAGATGCGATTATTGTCGACCTTTCTAAAGCATTCGACAGAGTGGATCATGAACGGCTTATGGCAAAAATGAGTAAATTGCCGTTGCATGTAGATGGAAGAGTTATCTCGTGGATTAAAGATTTTCTTAAAGATAGAACCCAGAGGGTTAAAGTGGGTGAAGAATGCTCTAAACTAGCCAAGGTAGCATCGGGTGTCCGTCAAGGCAGCGCCCTTGGACCTTTATTGTTCTTAATTTACCTAAACGACCTTCCAGAAATGATAAACTCGAGCATAAGACTTTTTGCGGACGACTGCATCATTTATCGAAGAATAGGTAATCTGAGCGACCAAGAAGCCCTTCAGGATGATGTTAACAAATTGAAGAGTTGGGTATCGTTAAATGAGATGGATATAAATGTACAAAAATGCAAGTATGTTAACTTTAGCAATACAATTATTACCACAAATAGAATATACGAATTCTCTGGCAATGTAATTCCGAAATCCGATAGCAGTAAGTATTTAGGTGTTCATTTGACAAATAATTTAGACTGGGACTTAAATGTGAATTGCATTACCAAAAAGCGGTTCAAAACGCTGCATTGGGTAATGAGAAACCTAAAAGGGAGCCGCAAGGTTACAAAGGATATGGCCTATAAAACACTGGTTCACCCTATCTTAGAGTACGTTTCTCTTGTATGGGATCCACACAAGAAAGGTCAGGATATTAAATTGGAGAAAGTGCAAAGAAAAGCAGCCAGGTATGTGTTAGGAAGATATAAGAAAACCGAAAGTGCTGAGAAAATGAACTAGGATGGGATAGCTTAAAACAAAGGAGGAAAAGGAGCAGGCTATGTGGGATGTATAGAATAGTTACCGGGGAAAGAGCATGGGACGAACTAGGGAAGGAAATATTAAAACCAAACTTTGTTGGAAAGAATGATCACCAATTTAAGATAAAGTGCCGATCACAAAGGACTAACGTTAAGAAGTTTTCATACCTAAATAGAACAATACTTGACTGGAACGATCTACCAGCAAAGCTTCTCGAACCCTGCCCAAAAAATGTAAATATATTTAAGAATAGGTTGAAAAAGGATGTTTTTATCATTTAATTGTAAGGTATTTTTAACCAGGGAGATGATGTATATTGTTCGTACCATGTTTATCTTTGTTACTACCGGGCCAATTGTCCACTTTTAACATTATTAATATTATAATAATAATAAAACTGCTGCTAAAAACTCTGAAAATATATAAAATAGACCCTAAAATACGGGAACTTTTAACTGAAATGATGAAAACCTGGAGAACAAATCTTCACCTCAAAAACCAGAAGGTTTCTTCTATTAATATCCGTAGAGGAATATTTCAGGGCGATTCACTATCACCACTATGGTTTTGTTTAGCAATAAACCCACTGTCAACGCTGCTTAAAAAATATAAAATTGGGTATAAATTAAATCGTAGAAATGATACAAGAATCAATCATTTAATGTTCATGGACGATCTGAAACTCTACGCGGAGTCCAAGGAAAAACTCCAAGAACTCACCAAAACCACTAAAATGTTCAGTGAGGACATTGGTATGAAATTTCGGCTGGAGAAATGTGCTGTAATGCACTTACGTAAGGGAGAACCCCAACTATCCGAGGAACGTATAGAGGACATAGAGACACTTCCTGTTGACGGTACATACAAGTACCTAGGCTTTCATCAAAACGATCGGTTGGACTACAACTCATTAAAGAAAACACTAACAGACGCATATAAAAGACGTGTGACGAAGATCCTGAATACAAAACTATCCGGGAGGAACCTAATAACGGCCATAAATACCTGGGCGGCCCTGACCTACTCCTTCGGAATTTTAAAATGGTCAGACACGGATCTAAATGAACTGGACAGACTAACTAGGCGACTACTAAACAAGTTCCGATGTTTACACAGTAAGGCCTCTGTCATTAGGCTGTATATTCCGAGAAAGGAAGGAGGCCGAGGTCTAATAAATATATTGCGACCGTGCAGATCTCAGGAAGAGTCTATTAAATTGACTTTAAAAGCATCAAATGATGTTATAATAAAACAGATCGTTGAAGCTGACATGGGGTACACACCTCTGAACCTGAGAGATGAGAATAATCAGAAGGAATTGCCAGACATTGCCCAACAGAAACAAGAATGGAGATCCAAAGTACTGCACGGAAAATTTCCTACAGTTATCCAGGAGGATTGGGTTGACAAAACTGCATCTTTAAAATGGCTCCAGGATGGTTATCTTTACCCCGTGACCGAAGGTTTTATTATGGCTATTCAAGACAGAATTATACACACCCATAACTATGAAAAACATATTCTTAAACTAGAAATACTCGATAGATGTAGAAAATGTGGATGCATTGGTGAGTCAATTGAGCACGTAATGGCAGGATGCTCAGCTCTTGCAGGGAATGTCTACCTGAATAGACATAACCAACTGGCAAAAATAATCCACCAACACCTGGTACTAACTTATAGGCTCTTAAAGAAAAATATTCCACCATACTACAAGTATCAGCCACCTGCTGTAATTGAAACAAAAACCCATGTTTTGTACTGGGACAGACCGATACTCACCGACAAAATCATATATTACAATAGACCGGATATCCTATTAATCAATAAATTAGAAAAAAAGGCTAATATAATCGATATAGCAGTACCAGTACGCCACAACGTAAGGTCCACCGAGAGAGAGAAAATCTCAAAATACAGAAATTTAGCCGACGAAATAAAAAATATCTGGAAATTAAATGATGTCAGCATTCACCCGATAGTAATCTCTGCGGAGGGAGTGATGTCCCATATGTTTAAAAAACAAACTGAGAAGCTGGAAATAAAAAAAACTAATAACTAACCTCGGGCAAAAAGCTGTGCTACTCCAAACTTGCCAAATCGTGAGGAGATTCCTAAGCCAAGAAAATTCGGACACAGTAGTATAGGGTGAATTCTCTTCCTGAACTTCCGAGCCTAATCCTAATCCACCTTTAGGATAGGTGAAAATTTTCCAGTTGGTGTAATACTAGCTGAGAAAGTGTGACAAGTCGAAAATAATAATAATAACCCCCTTGACGACAACAAAGTACGCTTTACTCATTCAACTTCGAAAGATGATCCTGGCATGACGCTAAATGATCTCGAGCACGAGGACGTAAACCCCGAAATGGAGTCCCTTACATCTCCTTCCGAGAAACTCGGATATATCCCGAAAACTGAGACCTGATCCGCCAGAGGCATCCAAAGATAAACAGGATTGTGATCCTCGAGTAAATATTCACGGAAAAAATGGAAGAGGACCCCGAAAATTAGCTCTTTATCCAAACCTGAAGCTAAAATGTTTATCTCAGTAGTTATTCTCGGAAATTGTAATTTTTCTCATAAGTGTAGCATACGTGTTTTTTTATAATCTAAAACGTATCCAACTCTGAAGATACATAAAATGTTATTGACTTATGTTTTGATCCTCAATAAATAATAAATAACTCTAAGCTAAATTGATATGTAGGCTAATGTACTTTGTGAGAACTATAAAGAAAGTACACTGAAAACAAGAATTTTGTTCAAACGCTAGACAAAAATGAGTTAGACGGATATATACAGGGGTATCATGGGTCTTTCAATGAAGTGTAATTTCTGTGAATGCTCTCACTGTACCTTATTAGCATAAAAGATATCAAAACAAAATAAAAGGTAGTATAATGTGTGCCTTTGATACTATAGACAACATATCGCAGAAAAATCAAGTATCTGGGAGTGGCTCATCAATTGGGATCCAGGGCTGTAACCAAAACCTCTCTCCACTCCAAGAAATGAAAAGATGAAAATAATATTCGCTGGTGTTCATATAAGCGATTCCGGTCACATAGAAATCTTGAAAGTTAACCACCACGTCGGAAGTCACTTAAGGAAATCAATTCCACGTTGGAACTCCAAGCCTCGCCATAGTGATACCAGTGTCGCTTCAACACAACCACCGAATATTTCCATACGCAAGGAAGGTTTTTCTTCAAAGAAAGAGAAGGTCTAATTGGAACGTTGAGAGGTCATGGGATAAGAAAGCTGTCTATACATGCTAAAATCATCACTTCTTAATTATTTGTCGCATACGGAGACATTATTATATTAATAATTATAATTCCGGACAAGTATGCCTCCCCAGTAACATTAACGAACGGTCAATGGTATTTGAAGGGGTTACTGAAAGGTGAAATTACATGATAGTTGCCGTCATATATTATTGTAGCAAAACAGTAAGTTCCTCTCCAATTATTTTCTTTGCTGTTATGATTTACGAAAGATAATTTCCACGGTGATTGATTCGGACCTACCAGATACAGTGGCGGATCCACGGGGGGGAAAAGGGGAAATGTCCCCCCCCCCCCATCCCCAAGAGGTCAGGCGAGCAAAAGAAAAATCATAGGATTAGATAGTAAACTACATTGTACCAAAAGCTTAATAGCATTGATATGCTGTTAAAAACATCTCTCTCTTTCCTACGAGCATAAACTGTGTTTCTCGGTAACAAGTTGTTTCGGGCATTTCAAGTTGGGCAGCGGAAGATCAGAATCCGGCGGAGAGAAGATGAGTTACAGTTGAGGCTTCGTCCATCCCACATTTGTCTTGCCTACGCCTCTTGCAAAGCTGCTACCCCTATCGACTAAAATGTAAGGGATATCTGGCGTGTGTCGGTCACTTTGTTTCAAACAGCCTCTCCTGACCCCTTTATGAGTAAGGGCTTATTTCCCTGGTAGTTGGCGCGAGTTGACACAGAATTTATTTGTTGGTCGTAGACTGACTGTGAGCGTTTGGGCGCTAACGCGGTCTCATTCGCTCTTTGTCGCGCGCATATGCAATCGATGCAGTCGTGTTCCTTGCATGTGACACATTGTTTTGCCCCGTTGACGTCTCCTTCGGCACCTCGTCTTCGGCGTCAACTTAAACGTATATTTTTATTTTACTGCGCGGGCAGATTAATCTTTTTCGCTTTGTCAACTGATTTTGAGTGGATTTATGTTTTTCTGGAGTTTCCCAGATTAACTCTTTTAATTAAAAATACAATCAAGTGCCTGGGAATAGTGATTTCTTATCCTGGATCTGATACTTCTCCTGACAGCAGTCGCATCCTACTATATTCACGGATCTCTGCATGCCAATGACTTATTTGCCAGTATTACAGTACGCGTATTAAGGTGAGTACTTATTTTATATATTACTCAGTACATAACTTTATCATAATATGATATCCCCCTTCAATTATTTTTACTCCTTCTAATATCCCGTATAGATCCTAAAACGCATGAATCAGTAAATCTGTAATCCTGAAATAATTCATAAAATTATGCACCATTACATGATGAAAAATAAACTCCACTGGTGTGAAACTTCGAACCATAGGTATCTCTTTCATTTTCAGTCATCACCGTTCAGGCTCCCATGAAAATAATTCATCAACTATCTAAGGGTTCTAGAATTTGTATCACTCGCTGTCATTCGAAAAAACTACCACTGACTAAATCCCACTAAACCGCAATCTATTATTCTGGCAGTTAAACGATACCAGGTAATGTTTATTTTAATTTGTTCTTAAATATTTTCGACAGCCAAGTTATCCCTATACAAAAACTTAGTTCTGATTCTCGGCTTGACTTTATCATATTACTCCACTTAGAATACGCATGTTGTCGAAATATCAACTGGAGTCAATAAAAGGGTTTATTGGTTGAAATTTTGAAAATAATTTCGTCCGTGTGCCATCCAAAAACAGGTTGTTTTTTCCTCATGCTCCTGATTTTTATTGCCATATAATTATTTTAACTAAAAATAGACTTGATTTAATGTGTTCGATGTACTTCTTAACTTCGTAAATTTTATTACGTTTCATCATATTCAAGAAAAGTACGTCGGTTCTTTCCGACGGAGAGTAAAAAAATTCTTTCTCGGTAGTTTCTTAATTTTCCTTTTGGTTAATTACATGTCAAAACGACCAAAAAATACCAATATTAACAATTTTCCAATCATTGCGATTGCACAAATGACATGGTACGCAGTCACGCGCACGGGTGCGAACAAATACACCGAAAACGGTGAAATTCGTCATGAAAACATCATTTGACTTCATCGGGATTCGAATCGGGATCTCCCAATTGCCGGTCAGGTGTGTTAGCCAGTTACACTACCAATCCATTTTAATTCAAGGCGAATTTCAGCGCTGGCCGGCAATTGGGAGATCCGGGTTCGAATCCCGGTCAAGTCAAATCATTTTTTCATGGCAAATTTCACCGTCTTCGGCGTATACCGATATTAATCTTGACCTCTTCGATTTCGGCCTCTTTCGTTTTACCACATGGTTGGTCACGCCTAATTGGTTTGCAAAATATGCATCCATCGTCTTAGTAACGAGAGTATGAAAAATTGAGCTCGTAAATTTATGTTGGAGTTGTCCTCGATATCTCTGGATGCAAGATACTTCTGTACAGCACAAATGCTCTTTTGAAAGATAAAAGCAACGGCGCATAATATTATAATGCCTTTCGTTAAAATTTTGCAATCTAGAGCATCAATTTTTATTATTTTTTTTAATTAAGCGCTTTTTTCTGCAAACATGTACCGCATCAATCATGTTATTTTTCATATTTTGCTGATAAATGTGTTAGCTTTCATCCTTCAAGTTGTGTAATGGTTATTTTTCTCTTAAGAGAAAAATTAATCTATATATGTTTGCATATTAACTTTTTACGTCTTAGTTTTGCGGCTTGGGGGACTGTGGATTTATTTAGGCGAGCAAAATCACCACTCACATATCAATTCCGTGGGCTGATGTTGAGCTAATAACAAAGAAATGTAAAGTACCAAAGCGCAAAAATGCTGTTGTAGCGATGTCTCCATGTCGACGAATCACAAAATTTGCTCTTGCGATTTGGATGTTGACCCGCTCCAAACCTCGTCATTGTTAAGCTTATTTTTCATACTTAATATATCTACAAACACATTAACATCATCATTCCCAATCGATTTGTTTCAATTTTCCCAGCTCCCTTGTTAAACGAGGTGCCAAAGAGGTTTAACTTAAGTCTTTTTGAGAAGCTGAATAATGCTATCATAATAATGTGCTTCTATGAATACGGCACAGTGGAACCCATTGACCTAATTGTTATGCTAACCATACGGTATTAACTTTAACTGGTTTAGCTAGAAGCAAAGTATTATTTAATAGATTATATAGACAACTATACTTTGACATGGCCTTAAAAGCACATAACATTTCTTTCGAATTGGAGTATTTTTGGAGGAAGATACGACGAGAAATAAATTGAGAAATTGGCGATTCTACGACATTCTCCCAGACGTATGTATGTATGTACCTATCACTTGTACTACATGGTGGTGGCTAGGCTGGGATTTCAATGAAAGCCTTGATTCATATCTTGGAGCACAAAACCACGGTGAACTTTATTTATTCTGCATGCATCTCAGCTTTCTTTGCTGGCGACGAAATCACACGCACAACCTCTAATTGTAAGATATCCAGAATCGTTTCATAGGAAGATTAATATTCATGACAGCAGTGTATAGGCTGCACTAGACTACAGGAGTCTATTGTATCTATTCAATTAGTTTCTAACACGGCCATTTAAGTTCTCAGTATTCACTGCGAATATCTTGGAAGACACTTCTACTGCGCTCAAAATCGAATGAAACACGCCTCTGGAAGCCGTTTGCAAGAAATATTCTCCTATAAGAAGTCCATTAACTTTAGGATTAAAATAACACTAGTTATTCTCTTCACCAAATTATATTGTCTGCCCAGCTTGTCTGTTAGAAATTGTAATTCCAAGATGTACAAAGTAATGCGTACGCACCTAGTGTGCATGCCTGAGGCGCCGACTTGTATTTAAGAATTCCGAAAACGAAACTTTGTGACACCTGCCATTTTGCTTAGACGTATTTCATTTAAATTGGTATGAGTTTCCAGTTAGTTTTCAAAGCAAGTCTCTTTCACTTGATAATTATTTCACCTCCCCCACATCCTTTTAAAACCTACTCTCGGTGTTTTTCAAACAAAAACATAATTTTATTTTTAAAAGAACTTATTTTGATAAGTACGTAATCGGAAAGTATTTTGTTTTGTTTTTCATGTTAAGTGCAAAACATTCCTTGTTCAGATAAAAAGTTCTTGGTTTCCATAGCAAAAAAGGGAGAGATAACAATTTTTGGGTTTTAGCAGTACAACATGACCTTCAAAGAACATTTCTGTACTTTTTAACTCGGTACATCATAAAACGGAATTATCTTTTCCAAAAACTGGTGTAACATCTCTCTAATTTCATCTTCACATACTTTGGCCGCGATTGAATCAACGGTCATGAACTCGGGTGTGTTAAGCTAACTTTTCCACAATTTCCGAGGTCTGATGTAAAAGCACCGTAGCCCGCAAAAATTATATTGTCATTTACAATTCTATAAAAGTGGGATGCAGGTAAAGATGGCTATGGAGTAGTGACCGTAGTAATTGGCTTGAGCATAATTGGGTGACGGGTATGGGAGAATGAAGAAGTAGACAGATGATTCGTTGAATGTTGCTCCTTTTCCATTCTGGCGTTCCCTGTACCATTATCAGGCTACGCCAGATCGCGGATAGAATTGGAGGGGAGGAGTTAACAAACCCACAGTTAATGATGTTAAATAAATAGCCAATAGGCATAGCAAAAATATACAGGCATAGTTATCAGTAAATATAAGATGTATGACATGAGATTCACATAATCACGCAGGCGCAAGAACGCGCGTGCATGCACAGATCCATACCTTAAAAAACATTTTCCAAAGTCCCTCCCCCCCAAGATTTCTCCCTGGATCCGCCCCTGACCAGATAGCATGTAAAAGTAAGAGAAGTAGAATTTAAAAAAAAGGAGAAATATCTTGGAAAGGAAAATTTTCGGGAGATGGTAAACATTTAATCAAATGACTCCGCCAGTTCTCATGTATCTCTTATTTACAGAACAAAACCGTATCATTTGATGATTCCAACTTGAAGGGAAGCTATTTCTGGCAATAAATTAACGTCGAAGGTCCACAATGGGGAATTTTAGTATCTACCGGTTCCCAGCCCCCTTGACGCAACCTTAACTCTTTGGACCATCTAGCCCACACCCTGCCTTACATTTCTTTCCCACGCGATAGTCCGGCCGCGAACCCTTCAGCACGCACGCCCTTACATTTCCCCTGCGGTCAATCCTACTACTCCTTTACTACTCCTCTCCTCCCCCCCCCCCCACTCCGATTCGCATCAACGCTGGACCCCACGCGCCCTCCATAAATATCTGCTTTCTCTATCTACTTCGGAGTTTTCCGTTTCCTCAACTGTCCTTCCTCCCTCCCTTCTCTTCTCCCTTCTACCCATTCTGCTTCCCTCCGCACACCCTTCTCAATCACCCTTCTCTCTTCCCTCCTTTCCACCCTCCCAATCGCCTCGTCCGGACCAGATCCCTTCGCCCAAGAGCATCTTCAGTTCGCGCTCACGTTCGCTGAGAAAGACTCCCCCGCGAGTAAATACGCGAATTTACGAGATAATATAAATAGCCTTCAAGACACAACACACTATTCTGCTTAAAAGTTTTTCTCGGCTTAGTATTTAATAATATTTTATCTTGTCAGGAGATCAGAGGTCTCGCATTTTTATTAAAAAGTTACAAGTCCATTTCACAAGGAACAAGTGTTTTCGTGGTTACGACACACATTGTTTCTCAAACAGACTTGTAAATTACTAGTACTTGTAGCTTGTAAGGACATTTCTACTAGTCCTCCGAGGTGAGTAAATTGAAAATTATAACTGGGAAAATAAATGAAAAGCGACTTGCGATCTCTTTTTCTCAAATAATACTAAGGCTATAGCGACGAATAAGGTATCAGTAGATAGGATTATTTACTGACTTTTGACATAACATGCTCAGTTTACGTTAAAATACATTGTTTGTTTATAATATTAGTTAAAAGAAACATCTTATAGGCGGAAGTGTAATGGAATAAGAACATCCCCGCGGAGAATTTGTGAATAAACAACGAAGAAGAAAGATTTATTGCCGAAAGGAGACATGCAGGTTGCTCTTTATCATTTAATTTATGCGATCTCATTTGATAAAGAATAAATCATTTTGAGGAGGTAGGAAGGATGAATATGCGAAAGTTTCGCACGAGTTTACTAGTATTATTTATTATTATATAAAAATATACTATTCAGGTCACGTCAAAGCATAATTTTCCCAACTAAAATCATTTCGCTACGAAATATTCAGCCTTGAAGTTACAAGGGGAGACTGCACACGTTGATCGGCCTTTTTTGAAGCCATCGTTTTTGTGTGATGCGGGAAGATGCCATTTCTACGCTAATGTATCGTGGTTTTTCCTGAATACGCCCTATAGTTATGTACGATGTCCTTGGTGTAAACTTTTTCTCTGTTTCTACTATTTTTATTACGATTACCACCCTAAAGGCTGTTCACTCCACTTCCTGCGAGTGCAGGAAATAAATGTTGATTTTGTCAATAATATTGTTAAATCATTTTGTAATTTATTAGCACAAAGTTTATTGGAAGGATTAAACCAAGTCCCGCACGGTGCGTCTGTCATTTACTAACCCTTAAATTCGTTTCTCTCGCATTTTTTTTATTCGAAGATTATCCTATTCGTGCCTTGACAATTCTAATTAAGAATGTAATTATACGCTGCTTTCACATCTTGAGTATTATGAAAATGTAGGTCAAACAAGCAGCTGGTGTTGTTGTGTGTTAGATTGGAGAGTTTATACAGGATTGGCAGACTATGAAATAAGCGATCCATCACCTTTAAAGGGAAGCTATCTGCCGTCCAGTTATCCAATCTGGAGTACGGCACGGAGGCAAGTGAAATGAAAAAAAGTGTGCTGAGTCCTATTGTGCGACGTTACATAATTCTGAGGAATAATCTCTCCTGACCCCATCAAAATGAAAGACAAAAACATAACGCCTGAGAGACGCTAACTAGCAACTTTCGTCACCGAAATGTAGCACGTTACCCAGTGGGCCAACTCATTTTCTGAAGTGCCTGTTCCCCTTGTGTGTAAATACACAGCATTCAAAATGGCTGGTCACCGTACTGGTAGCCTTTGCTTGTCTGACAATATTACGTTACTGTGTCGTATCTATGAAGGATAAACACCTGCAGAACATGATGTCTTGACATGCAAGAATGAGAATAACGTTCATTTCTAGTACAAATTTCACTTCAAACGATGGAATAAACGACTTTTCCTTAAGGAGGTTCCGCCGCGACTGTGCGACTCAAAACAAATACTTAATTCCACAATTTTGATATTTTGTCAAATAAACCCTGCTTTCACTAATGCAATGCGTTACCTATAGAAACCCAAAAGTAAGGTACAAAATATGCAGATTATTCCACGAATATATTTTAAATGAGCACTTTTTCCAGCCATAGGAGCCGACTGCAGCACCATTTCCTACGAATTACCGCATTATGACTTCAATTACGGCATTAATTCTTCAATAACTAGAAATATAAGGTGGTAAGATGCTTGTATTTTATTTTTATTCAATTTCTCTGGATTATTTCCTTATTAGAGACAGTTCTCCACGAAAATGGCATTTGTATTTTATGGAAAAATAATATTTTTCCCCGTGTTTCTCTCATTCCCCCATTGAACACTATGTAATTTCAAGTTCAATTATAGAAAAAAATAGCGTGGAAAGGTATTATTTTGTTGTTCATATCATATAGAGGACAACTTTTTCTACAAGTAGACAGAATATGATTAAAATGACATTTAAGTCATTTTACGGTGGAACCACCTCAAGATGTTCAAGTTTTGCCGATGATTCGTCCTCAGTTGGGATATTTAAGGTAAACTGTGAACCAAAAATACCGTTCATCTTGTATTCACGCATTTATAGACACGCGCCCTAACGCGCGTGGCACTGAATTTTGGTTATAGAAGATAGCTGGAGAAACTCACGAAATATATTGAAAGCTACAAATAATAGCTAAATATGGACTGGACGTCTGCCATTTTTACTTATAAAATATTTGTCTACTGGTGAACAATTCACAAGTCTTCCGTTCTCGTTTGAGAAACACTTGTAAGTCACACTTATAAGATTCCGACTAGTAACTTGTGGACTTGCACCTTTGAGAAATAGGCCCCTGATTGCAGCCGGAGATTATAAATTCTCCGAAGTAAGTGTTCCTCAGCTTTGGAGTAATTTGTATGGGCTTATGATTTTTGGGGCTAAGATGTTAGAATTTCGCCTAAAAAATATTCTTAGATATTTGCGGTTTAAGGTAAAGACACTAGTGCGGAAAGAAGGAGGTCTAATAAGCTTGTACTCATTCGGTCCATTAAGGATGCCACGAATTTGAATTTGGGAAAGTATTTTCTTCCTGTTGAGAGCATTACTGTCGATGAGCAGTTATCTGGGTTAAGAGGCCGTTGTCCTTTCCGACAATTTATTCTGTCGAAGCCAGAAAAGTACGAGGTGAAAATGTTTGGGCCTACAATTCTTCTACGGAGTATCTTCTTCGAGGCGTTCCATATTTGGGCAAAGTAAACGGGGCAAGAGCACTCCCGAATCTAAGAGAGGGAATCGTAGAAGGAAGTTTGTCGTCTTTATTTTGGGAGCAAGCAATGTTACTTTCGATAATGTTTTCACAAACCTTCAGCTGGGTCAAATCTTGAGAAATAATGGAGTAACTTAAAAAAAACAATGGGTTAATTTAAATAATGGATAGAGAAGACTACGCGAAAAAATAAAAAATGCATACCGGTGAATTTTCTTCCTGATCGCTCTTGCCCAGTATCTGTCTATTTTTGGACTCACCACAGCTGTAACAATGCCTTATGTCCCTAAAAAGGGAAAGTGAGTAGGTACCTACCTAATTTTACTCTCGTCTATGCACCGTGATAAAGTAATTGCTGTGGAGAAACAGAGTAAACTGGAAATAATATTTTAATATATTATATATTACACTTACGAGTGGCACAAATTTGATGGATCAAGTGGTTCAGTCTTACACGTGCTAGAGAAAAGCAAACAGATGTCCGCGTGAATTTTTTATGAATTTTTCATACGTGCGTGGAATTGTAGCCAATGTGACTGCAACTAAACTAAATCCCTGAGAAAAGTTAATACGTTGGACCGCCGGCATAGTTTCCTGGAAATACTGACAGAATATATGGTGATTAAACACGTACTGTTCACCTTTTTGGAAATTTTCGATGAATACCTCCAGTGTACGAAATTCGCTTAATATATTTAGGAGTCTTCAACACTTGGTGTCATCTTCAGGTCCTGACCTGAAGATGACACCAAGTGTCGAAACCCGGGTCGTGTTAATAAATAACAAGTGGAATTAACGAAGTTGTTATAATTATTCCGTAATTTAACTATATGTTTGAAATTCGGGGATAGTGGTTTGGAAATCGCAGCGTAGGCTCTTTTTCTAGTTCGGAAGCTGCAGTTCTTTGTTTCCAAAAGCTGGTTTCACGCTGCTTATGCTTCTAAGAAATTTACTGTCCCCTTATACATTCTTATATCGCTATAAATTACAATGCGCGTTAAAAATGAGTCCATATATCTTTTCCTCTAGCTCATTTGACAACAAATCTCAATTCCTAGAGTCAGATTGAAAGACATTTCTTAAAAAATTTTATGACCCGGTTATCTACCTAAGGGTACCATTATTTATCTTAGGAAACAAAGGAGAGTCACATTTATCGCCATTGTCAGGGAAATATAGCATTTTGTGCTCAAGTTTCGTTCCTTCACATGCAGCCGCATACTATATGATTGAGTGATGTAATTTATTTTCGTTTATTGGATCTTTTTTATGCAGTGTTACCTAACCTAGATTTTTTGTCTCCCTTTGCCTTCAAGGGACTCACAACGCCAATCTATTCTAAAGAACACGCCACGTGTTTCTCCGCCCTTTGTGTCTCGTTTCCACGCTTTGGGTTTTCAATGACAAATGTGAATCTCTTATTTTCTCTCTACCGCTGCGCCATCATACTCGCCCTCAAGCTGATGATAACCGCAGAACAAGAACAGGCTTCGGTGATAATTTTATAATACTATTCTAAGTTCGTATTCAGAGATCAAAATACTGCTCTATTAACCGTTTAATGTTTTATAAGTGAAAGTTTCTCGGGTTTCACACCGGGTAATATTATTTAAATGTGTCAACGTTTCGATGGTTGACTCAGCCATCGTCATCAGGATAATGAGTCGAGCGAGGATGCTGGCGGTTATATATATAGCCACAGATGCCCCATTGTTATGGGAGCCGTTTTACGCGTTATTTGAATTTCGTCAATTACAGGGCGCCGTCCTACTTAAGTTGAAGCCGTTTTCTCTATTGATGTTATTTTGCTCCATCTGTATCAATATCGCTTCCTTCGTTATTCTTTCCCAATATTTGGACGCCCGGGAAAGTAGTGTGGAATTTGGGAAATCGACACGATGTCCATGGTCAAGGCTATGCTCTGCTAATGCAGACTTTTCCGGTTGGAAAAGCCTAATACTTATTTCATGCTATTTGATTCTTTTCTCGATGGTCCTTCCTGTCTCGCCAATATAGGTACGCCCTACCACACTCGCATGGTATGCGGTATACCCCTGTTGTTTTCAGGCCGAGGTTGTCCTTACAGGTGAACAGGAAATCTTTGATTTTAGCAGGCGGTATATGTATCGTTTCCACTCTGTGTCGTTTTAATATCCTCGATATCTTGTTAGATATAGATGATATGTAAGGAAGGCAAGCCTTAGCGATGGGTTTTTCTTTCTCTTCCAACATCTCCGCTCCATTTGCGGTGAACGTTCATTTTAAAGCCAAATTTATTTCTCATAGGCTATAGCCATTCGCGTGGAAGGTGTCTTTTAGGTGTATTAACTCCGTCTGAAGGCTGTGTGAGTATATATACGGCCGTATAACCTTGGAGGTTTAGGTGCAGTTTGAAGAATCCAATGTCTTTTTTCTTCCGGAATGGATGACTGGGTAATGATGCGCTTAGTTTCTCGCGGTATTTTAGCTGTCGGGTCACCTTGCAGTTCTTCATAGGCTTCATCGTTGAGAAGGCTTCGAATTTTATCGTTGTAATCCTTTCTCTTCATCACCACAACTGCGTTTCCCTTGTCTGCTATAGTTATTAATACATCTGGATTTTACTGGAGTTCCTTCATCGCCTTTCTCTCTTCTCGAGAGATTTTTTTCGGCGGTTTTGCTCTGACAAAAATGCGGGAAACTTCATGTCGAATTTCGTCTGCCTGTTGTTGTGTTGTTGTTGGCTCTTTTGATCATTTCATTGAAATCATCAAAAGAGCCAAGGTCACCCAGGAAGATATTCATGTAAGCTTTAAAGTAGTTTCCCTTTTCAACAATATACCAACGGATGAAGTGGTAGATATCATCAAGTCTCTCACATCCAGAAGACGTCCCATAAATTGTCGAATTTTGCCTAAGCAACGCATAGGTATTTCCTGTGGAATAAAACCTTCTACAAACAGATATTTGGAGCTGCCATGGGTTCACCTCATTCTCCCGTGAAAGCTAACCTATTCATGGAGGTATTAGAGCAAAAAGAGATATAATCCTATGACAAAAAACCAAAAGTATTCGTAAAATACGGAGATGACACCTTCGCTATCTGGCCTCACGGAAAAGAAGAGCTGGAAAAGTTCCTGCAACATCTATATGTACAAAGCAACTCTATTCAATTCATAATGTAAATAGAAAAGGACATCCGCCTTACATTCTCAGACGTTATGGTCCAGAAGAAAGAAGATGGGACATTAGGTCATTCTGTGTACCGGAAATGTAACCACACTGACCGCTACCTACATGCCACATCACACCACCACCCTCAACAGAAAGCCTCAGTCATGCCTCAGCGCTGTATCATCGAGCTTTTACGATCTCTGACGCCGATTCCATCGCCGGCGAAAAGCAGCACTTATTAAGGGCATTTGAGAAAAATGGTTTCCGCCGTGACTAAATCTTGAAAACTGCACGGAAAGAAGAAAGAAATTCTCTCGTGGTCCGAAATAAAAATCCCACTGACCCGACAGAAAATAGAGAGAAACCAAACGCATATGCCACTCTCCCTTATGTGTCTGGAAATACGGAGAAAATCTCCAGAATTCTATCGAAGTACAGCGTAGTTAACAGATTCACATGCGCGACGAAGACAGGGGGCGTACTTCTGAAAGCCAAAGACCCGCTTCCATGGAACCTCTACGGAGGAATATATGAAGTTTTGTGCATCTGTGGACATCCATATGTAGGCCAGACATGCCGAGCCCTAAAAATACGTCTCCAAGAGCATCAACGGGCAATTAAAAATAATAATTACCGCATTTCTGCAATTGCCGAACACCATCTCAGCGGCCCCACTCATAGTTTCAACTTTGAGGAGACAAAATTAATATCAAAGGAGGTACGTTATTACCCAAGATTAATCAGGGAGGCTAAATAAATTGCGAAGAGACCGGAGAACGTCAACCGAGAAGACGGTTACACGTTCAGTTTTTACAAATTTAAAAAATTTTCAAATTTCTAAGTTAACCTTATGAAGCTGGCAGGAGGACCAGCGAAATATTTTTTTTTGCAATTATAAACATCGCGGAATGAATCCCGAAAAAAGAAACAGTCAACACTTCATCCGCGGAAACCTACGAGCTAACTAATAACTATTACTATGCGATCATGTTTTCCGAAAGAAAAAATATAAAAAAGATCTAATTAAGTCCATTCGTAAAATGGAGTGAGAGAAAATGATGAACTAATATTATATACTATACAATATCGTTTGTTATTTATTCAATGCATGAATTAAAATTGACGTAATTGAGCAGAGTGAAAAGTGAAATAGCTGCAAGCCGCGAAAAGCCACGAGCGGTGGTTCACTAGAAAGAGTAACAGATTAGCAAAAAACTAAAATATCAAATATAAGCTGTAGCGTTTCACATATTTTTTTCACACACTATCAAGGGTAAACGTAAAACTTCTACGTAAAATTTTCACATGTCGAAACTAGAATTTCCCAACAAAACAAATGAGCGGAGGATATTACTGAGGGCTTCAATCAAACCGAAAGCGGGCTATTTTCGTTTTATTTTTTTATTTATCTTTGAAAATAAAGAGGTGACTTGTGGATACAGATGGCTATCATATATATTTCATCAAAGGGAAACCCTGAAACCATATCCATAAACATACGTAGATCAGATATTTCTAATTGTTGAGTGTAGGTAAAAAAAATAGAGCAGCGTTTTTTGCACTCCAAAGTTAACCAAATGAAAAAGAGCGAATCTGTCCCTTTGATTTGGTGCATCCTTTGGTGGAGGGCACTTCAAAGGGAGCAGGTACCGAGCGAGGGAGCAGCGGCCGCCCTCGACCGAGAAGAGATGCGGAGCGGACACACCAGGAGGAGCGCAAATATCTCTCAAAAAGGAGCGACGACCGCGGTAAAATTGCGAATCGAAATTTCCGACGCGTCCAATGATTGGGAAACTCTTTCGGTCAATGATCAACACGCAATGCGGAATCTCAATCGGACGAATGGTTCTTTAACCGAATTGAGTCTCTGGTCTGATAAAAAAAAATATTCAGTAAAGTCATCGATTACTGCATCATGACAAATTAAGTTTATCAGCTTTCAAAGGTACAGTTCTGTTTCGACGTAGGTTTTAAACGGTTTAATATGAATACACCTACACAATCTCAGTAAGCATGTGGTGCCAAAACATAGTATCACTCCTAGAATCATGTAAAGAGGATGGTTGGCTGGTTATTTTGGGAGGCGACCGACAACTAAGGCCATTTAGGGAAGGATTAGGTATTCGGGGAATGGAGGAGGAGTAAAGTAAACCATCGTCTTTATCTTTTAACACGATGAGACCACAGTTTAACGCTTCATTCGACGGAAGGAGCACTGTACTTGAATGGCTCACCAAAAAGTACCCGAGGAGGTATCAGTATTCCACTGAAAAATCTCTGCCGCCGACAGGGTTTTACACCTTCGGGATGGGAAGACGGTAATCTAGCCATTGCACTAATCCGATGCCATTAATAACAGGGGATGTACGGAGAAAGAGGAATTAAAATGTTATCAAAATGATCATGAAAGGTGCATCCACCCCAATATCTCTACAGTCGGCAGAACATAGCCTCGGGAGCACAGGATCAATTTCGCAAAAACCATACTATACACTATCAGGGTTCTTTCGGGGTTTGCACCGGGTAGTTAGGTCCATGGCGGCCGACGTTTCGATGCTCGAGTCGAGCATCGTCCTCAGGGCAGAGGTGAGTGAGAGGGCTCACCTCTGCCCTGAGGACGATGCTCGACTCGAGCATCGAAACGTCGGCCGCCATGGACCTAACTACCCGGTGCAAACCCCGAAAGAACCCTGATATAAATCTTCGCCGGGAAAGCCTGAAATCATTCATCATACTATACACTGATTGTGAGAAGGGGAAATTTGACAGTACAAAAGGATTTTTGAAAAACCATAAAAATAGGTACGGAACGTAAGTAGGTAATTAAGTCGATTGAACTAACGCAATAGAAGTTATTCGATGATTTTTCGGAATTTTTGATCGTGGAAAAGAAAAAGAGTGGGAAACCGATTATACAGAAGGTATTTATTTGTTAATATGCAATTTCAATAATATAACCCAACAAATTGATTCGCCAAGCGAAACAAAAATACAGGGACCGGATTGTAAAAGAAGCTGTGAAAATCCACGACCAGAAAAACAGCATGAACCATGACAAGTTTCAAGCTAAGTAGTTCGCGGAAATCAGCCCTGAGACTACTTCAAAAAGCGGGAAAGCGATGACCAATCAAAACCAACTTGATCCCGATGAAATAGTATAAATAGAAGAAATCCTTCACGTCAACGTTGCTTAAGCATTCTAAGCATTCTCTGGGAAACCCATAAGTTGTTGTTGAAGTTTAAATACCTAAAATACTACCCACTACTCAGTTAGGAATTAAGTTTAATACTTTCAAGAAACACCCATTTTTGGCATGGCACCTTTTTTTCCTCAACCTTTTTCTTATCTAACCTTTTTCAAGAAACCAAAAAATGCTAAATCTTCAATTCCGTCTTTCAGAATTAACAAGCATTCTACCACCTTCTGAAACTTCACTGATTTTTCCAATTTTTCTCCCATCTTTTAGCAACACAAAAAAATGTTCTTTCTATCCCACATTATATCACAAAACTTTTTAACCTGCCATCTCTTACATTTACATTTTTCCAACAAAATTGGCACTAAGTGTTGAATTGATAGTTATTTCATTGCCTAATAAAATAAAACTTTGAAGTAGGTGCAATCTCAATATGCCAGTTAATGAAATTTTCCTAAATCATCGTGATTCCGCAACTTTCCTAGAAAAATTCTAAGTATACTATATTAAAATTGAACCAACGCTCTAATGGTAATAATATCAAACGCTGATTTTAGATGTGTGTATTTTTAACTCATGTCAGAATTATTTCTATGCGAAAAATAGAAAGATTCCACTTATCCTGAGGCCAAATCTCTCTAGTAGGAGAGAAAATTAGAGAATTCTAATAGATTAGAAAACCCATAATTTTCTCGTTTTTTATTTGTTCACGTACGTACAGTCGAGATATTTTTATCCGAGAAAATGAAAGACCACGTCTGCCATTGAATCAGTTCGGTTTCCGACGAAAATATTTAGCTGCGTTATTCTAATTTTCATGGTGAAATATAAATAAATTCTATCATTCGGGAATACTTAAAAACGGGCATGATGGCAACTTCCCGTTTGGTCTGAATTAAATTAAGATAAGCCCTTGACCCGGCGCAGAATACTATTTTCCAAAGGATTCCATTCAAAGGAAAAAGTATTTATTCAAGTACTCCCCGTGCGGCAGCGATGGACGATGACGAGTTTCCGCATCCCACTCACCGCCTTTTGATTGGCGCACTGGATACTCTTGCATCCTGTGTGCCGACCGATGCGCGTTTGTTCCTCATGTTCTTCGCAATCAAAAACATGGAAAATAGTCGAGGTATAAAATTGGAGGTCGAGGCGATACGGGCGGAGGGACGCAAGAACACCTAAGGAACGATACAGAAATGGCGATAAATACGCGCCAGAACTGGCGTCACATTTTATGCCTCGAATATTTTCTTTTTTTATTGCGCAGAGCATGAGGAAAAAACGCGCATCGGAAGAAGGAAAGTATCATAAAATTACAGGATTTATTTTTTTTAAACTGTTGCTTCACTTTGATGAAAATATGTGGTAATAAGTTAAAAACCAAAATTAATACCTTCTGCATAATGGGTTTCCCACTCTTATTCTTTTCCACGATCAAAATAATTCGAAAAATCATTGAGTAACCTTATAACATTAGTCCCAAGTCTAGTTCTAATTACGTCGATTAACTCTATTACGTTATTTTTGTGAGGAAACCGGGACTAGCCACGGTAGTAACCTTTACGGAGTCACCCGCAAGTGCACATAAGTGCGATATTCCACAGGAGAAAAATCAATTCGAATCGCTTGAAAAACAAAGAAAAACGGATTGTTGGAGACAAAATGTTTATAGAATGAAAGACAATTGAAATTAGCCTCACACGGCCCCACACTTATGTTGCTCTCACCTCTTTTAGCCAAGTGTTTTCACCCACCCATGACCCATATTCCGACGGGAATGTAAGAAATTGAGAAGACGCCCAAGGAGTTTAAAACGTGTTCCCTCGTTTTGCTGAGAACCATAAGGACGGAACCGCAACAAAACAGAGTAGGAGGACACTTGAAAATGGAGCCAGCGGAGGAAAAAATCAACCACACTAAATCATCTTTCCTTCGCCCATAAGCTAAGAATAGGAACGCTGGCTTACATAACGGTGTCCAAGTTAGGCTTGCGGTCGGAGACGGAAAGAGAGAAGGTCGGTTTCTTACTCGCCCCGGGCGCCAACTACGAACGCCACACTCCTCGCCTCCTCATTCCAAAACATACCAACACTCACTCGCTCGTGTCGTAAGACGGTTACATCCGCGCGGAATGCATTCAAGTAGTGAACCTCCAGCCGGCAGAGGATTAAGCGCACGTCCTCAGAGCGGACCTCACCAGCGACGGGATGAGGCGAAGGAAAGCATTCAGCCGGCCGCTCGCCATGGGAACGAATGGGGCGGAAACGTGTCCTCCGCAGACTCCTTTAAGGTGGCTGGTCGGGTAATCGTTAGTCATTGAGAAATTAAGTTACTTAAATTTTTATGATGGTTTAAAATTTAAATAATAGGTCGTAGGTGTACTATATTCAGTAGGAATGACTTATGTCTTAGGTACATTCTGAAATATTGTCCTTTAAATTTACACATTGCCATAAAAATTTGTTTAGATGCAGACTTGATTCATTTCTTAAGTCATTTTTGCGAAATTAATTTTCCGAAAACAGTTCACACCCGTGGCCATAGAATTCAAAATAAGTATTTTAATGAAGATATATTGTCACTCGAATGCGAACTAGTATTAAAATAAGTTTCTATACATTATTTTATCTTTCGTTTTTAATCCGGCAACAGCGTCCATTTTGCAACACGCTGCAACAAGGAGGTTAAAATAAAATGGAGGAGGCATGACCGCGAACGCTCATGGACGAAAGTGAAGCAAGAATAGGGGTGCTTGGGAAGGCTTTGTGCCGAGTAGGTGTTGCCAAACCAGTTCCAAAACATCGCCTTGCCTGTGGTTTTTAACTGAGATTTGACGCAAATCGAACGCAACCGCTGGACACGTAAGCGAGAGGACGGTCTGAACTGTGCCGACTGCAATGGCGGAATTGGCTTCAAAAATAAAGTGGTATGTCGCCTCCATTTCTTTTCTAACCTCCTTGCGCTGCAACACGTGTCTCTGCTTAGCATGTCCCGTACTTTTGTGTGCCACGTTGCCAACTTTACACCACATAGCCGCGCGCGACATTTGAAATTCTCGCATACATATTTTTAAATCGTATTTACGAAAAATTTCAGTCGATAGTATTAAATGATTTTTTTCAGAATAGATTTTAATTTATTAGAGCTACATTATATAAGTTTTTGGTTGAAATCTGTTCAGTAGGAATGGAGAAAGTGCGTAATTTATCCTATTGGAGTGGAGAGCGCCATAAGGCTCCATGTTAAAAGAATCTAAAATATCGCAAAAAGTGAGTCGATGATCCCCCGTTTTTTCTTCGATATTCCCTAGATAATCCAAAAAGGAACATATTTGGAAATTTTTAAGAAAATCTGTTCACTTTGGTTTTTTAGACCAGCCACCTTAACAACTCCAAAAGAGCGACTCGCCGAAAGGCGGGAATCCCTTTCAATGGTCTCACACCACATCGTCCCCCACTCCCCCTTCTTATAAGGACCCCACGATTCCTCCAGAAAACCACCCCCACCCACGCTTACGCCACTGGTCTTCGGGGAGAGTCTTGCGCGCGCCCCCGTATTGTATTCTGGGAAGTTCAGAAAACAAGACCCGAGGGTCCCTCTCATCTCCCGCGTACTGAATGCAGTTTGAATGACATATCACTTCGCTTAAAATTCAATTAATTTGGTCTTTATGAATAAGAAAGACGTCGCCTTTCTTATGATACCAAAATATCAGCATTTTGGCACTACTTAGAAGCCGTTTTCCATGGAATGTATCATGGCTGCGCGCTTCAGAGGATACATAACTAATAAGTGTTTTGACGCAAATAGCGCGTCAGAAATGTAACGGTACCTGATATAACCAGACCAGAAACGTAACGTTACTTGATACCGGTAACGGTCCGTATTTTTCTAAATTATTTAAATAATATAAATTGACTACTCACCGTATCACTTTCACTATTTCAAATGTAACCAAAAAAAACACCCACAGTTAGAAAGATGTTTTCGTTGTGAGTACGACGTAAAACATGTAAGTCAAGTCAAATTTTCATGTTTACTCAGTAAATACACAGTAAAAAGAAAATCTTGTTTCAAGCGTAGTTTAGATTTCAGCACCACCTTGAATTATGTGATATGGCCATTTTTCCAAGCATGCGTTTGACGAAACAAGGCATTTCATAGCCTTATTTCCCGTCAGCGTCGCAATAATTTGAAATTCCGCTCCCTGCGTCTTAAAACAAGACGCCTCTCTGCTGCTAGACTCGCATAGGTGCGTCAAACCAGCACACACCTAGCGGCGGGTGAACGAACTAATTGCGCAAGGAATGATGAGACGGAACACGTGGGAACGTAGAGAGACCGACGTCATTTCCTACATACGCAGTTATCCTCGATCGGACTAGAGGGTTCTCGACAAATGTTTCATAACCTTGTTGGTTTTACTCGTGTTTTGTGCTGCTAAGTTGCCCCTTGGTACGTTATCTTTAAGTACGTGCCTAAGTTACTGTGCAAAGAGATATTTGTTCCAGGAAAACGTGTTAATCTTTGTGTTGTTTGGCTTCCTTTACATTTCGGCAAGCACTGAACTGTCTGTCCTGATGGCATTAGAGTTTCTAATGAGGCCTATTTCATTCTTAAAATTTTGCGCTTGGAAGATTGTATTTGATATTGTTTGTAAAAACTGTTTTATTGCATTAATCTGGAATTATTTTTGTAATTAAATTTCTTGCAACTGAATTTTTTTGTGGTTTCCATTAAGGGAATTTTAAGCTTGCTTCCTGATTTCCAGCTGCTGCTTAGTAGCTGAGCATCGTCTTAAATGAAGATGCTCACTGGCGGTTTAGCAGGGGAGCGTCGTCTTAAATTAAGACTGGCTGGTTAGCCGCGGCGCATCGTCTTAAATTAAGACATTCATTGGCTGGTTAGCAGAGCATTGCCTTGAATAAATACACCTACTTGATGGCTTCATTCATAAATACCTTAAAACAACACAGTTTGTGGCTATATTGTAGCCGTTCTCCTTCCCTTAAATACAGCCCAATCAACTGCTCTGGAATTCAGTACTAGCTGTCATTTTCATTGTCATTCGGCTAGAATTCAGTACTAGTCATAACAGAAATGTTTTGCATTAATACTATGCTCAATTCGTGCTTATTACAACTGCTTTCATTTTAAAATAAAATTCGAATATGGTGGTAACTATCACCAGAGAAAAATATCCTCCAAGCTACATACCAGCTAAGCCAAGCTTAATGATGGACAACTCCTGGTTTACCGCGTTCCTTCGTCAAATTAAGTGAAATCACACACAGGAGGCAGTATTCCTCATTTTTAACCGTTTTTATGCGTCAAAAATGGGGTTTTTAATGAAGAGTAAGTCGTTCAAAGTAAAGAATTCACTATTTTTCGTTGATGACTCCGTTCAACGGTAACAAAGGCGCACCCAAACTCTCCTATTATCGCTATAATACTCATCACAGCGTTGTTGTTTGCTTAACAAGCCCTCGCTGTTTGCTCAGGACGTCTTCCTCACTAAGCATTTCAAATGTTAATTTCACAAATCTGACTTTAATCAATAACTGTGGTAACTCGATTTTAAACCACTAGTTTTTCATATCTAGTCGTATTTCTGCTGCCAGATGTGAGATTATATTCCACTGATCTTCTTTTTTAAACATAATTATATTAGCTCACTAATTGCACAATACGTGTTATTTTATTTCCAAAGAAATGTTTTAGATATCATGGATGGCAAACAAAAGTGAAACCTCTGCTACGTTCAGAAAGAAAAAAATCATTTCGTCAAAAAAGCGACTGAGGGTTACAACATCAAAACAGAAGAAAATTAAGTAAATAAGATTATCCATTCAAATATGAGTTTAGATCAGTGGAAGGTGATTTTTTATTCACTTTACAAGTTCCAAAAAATGCAATATGAAATATTTCTTTGGTCATCCTAAACAAACCTAACGTTTGCACCATAAAAATATTCTGATCACTTTTCGATACCACAGAAATTAAGCTAATTGGTGGCTATATTTTGGATGGAGATTCAAAGAGTAAATATGAAAATTCAAACTGCCATAATTGAAAGGTATTATATTAAGATTTTCATTTATTTGTTTCGTTTTTGTTTCATTAAAATTCTAACATTAAACTAAACGATAAGTTAACAAACGATTGAAAAATAGAAGAGGACGAATCACGGTGCTAAGCCTATTTAATCGGTATTGAGAACATTCCAGGCTCCCACGGGAAAGATAGCCACAGGAGAGGCACACAGCATCCAAGTGGAGCAGGATGTGAAATCGGTTCCCACCTCCAGGGAAATGAATGCGAATTTTTGGAGAGCAGGGGAAGCGAGCCCGTCGCAGAACCAACCGGGTTCCTATGCCTCACCGTCCTTCCCAACTCGCGTGGCGTTACTTGAATTCCAACTAAGTACATAAATCAACAAAACTGAAGGCTCATTGAGTTCAGGTGACCAACTTAGGACCTTGGAATTCCAAACAGAATCCTAATGCGGCAATATATAGAGCTCAAGAAAATGTTACGCCGAAACATGTCAATATTTTCAGCATTAGGTAGAGTCGGAAAATTAAAGGCGTCATGATTTGCGGATACGGCCAGTCGTTTCGGGCGCTTCTTTCCTTTTTTACACACAGATCAACTACTGACATATGATAAAAAATGAAAGAAATTGGTTCCGTTTTTAATGTGAACGACGCTGTTTCGTCTGAGTTTGGATAACATTATTATTGCCACCTCGGAGTCGGAAAACTTACATTAATTTTGGCTTTAAATAACTCTCTTAAGAGTTAAAAAATAAATTAAATTCCGCCACGATCACTAGTCCCTGCATTCTAGAGGCCTGCATACGGTCGCAAAATACGGGCGGCCCATGCCCGCCTGTGTGCGAGAGATAAAGAGAGAGGCATATCCCGAAGTCATTCGACGATCTTTTCCGAAGTCTCACGAATGAGGCTTGACGGAGAACTAGCCGCCCAAGGGGCGGTCACCCGGTGGGTGGCCGGGCGCCCGCCTCTACGCCGGGCGACCGCTTCTATGCCGGGCGCCCATCTCTTAATCCTCACCACAGGGCTTCTAGCTCGAGGGCCTTTGCTGTCCGCAATTCGCACGACGCGAATTTCCCGCTAAGTCATATACCGCCCCTCCCCTTCCCTCAGTTTGGCCGCTCAAGAGAGACATCTCAAGGAGGCGGGTGCCCGCCAACGACCCGGGCACCCGCCTAGGATACGGGCACCCGGGGCGAACGGGCACGGTCGGGCGTCTACGTCACACGGGCGAAGGCGAACGCGGGTGAGGGCGCCCGGCACGGGCGGGCGAGGGTCGCCCGGATTTCGAGCCCGTTTGCAGGCCTCTACTGCATTCTTTCTCCACCAGATACTTCAAAACACACTACATTAGACAGCAGACTAAGACTTATCATAGAGGCCATATTCGTAAAATATTGTAGACAGATCTTTCCACTGAGGGGACCACGCAGTACTTAAAACGGCGACTGCGGAGGCACAACGCGTTGTTACGAATTAATGAATTTGGCGGTTCCACTTGACCCTTCAACCTCTCCCACTGGTTTCTGAGCTAGTGACCTACAAGTTGTCCATATATTTCATTCCTCCAATTTTTACCAACTCACGGCATTTGGATGAACATTTGATACAACAGAGAAATGCTACTTGCAATACTTATTGGACGGAATCGATTCAAGGTCTTCTTAAATAATGCAATTAAGAAGTGTTTGGAGACATTCGGAATTAAATGCCTAAGTATGCTGGCTAAATTGTATTATAACTCTTGAATTTTTAAATGTTTGAGTCAATAACTCCAATTAATAATTTACCTACGTTAGTTGATATCTTATCGCTAATTTTAGGCGTACAGGTAAATCATTTACGGTTCCAATTTTGTACTATACTAATTACAAAATGAGCTTCATAGACAGCTCTTTGTGGCAGTGAAGTTTATACGGTAATCACCGCAGAAAAGAGAAGATTGGAAGCGATGGAAAGGTGGTGTTAACGATGAATGATGAAGTGCAGGACGAAGAGAATAATCAATGAAGAAGTCTTACGAAGAGTGGTGGAGAAAATTCCCTGAAATGAATAATGAAAGAACAGAATGGAAGCGATGACCTAAGACGACTCAGGATAAAAATACACTCACCGAATTATGAGAAATATTAAGTAGGCAATTACGAAGAAATACAGCTATTACCTGAAAACAAGAATGGAGCAAAGAGCTTAAGCAAACCTATCTCCAGATTGATGACTAATGATGAAGATGATGATCGTTGATTGAATTCAGGAGATATGTTTGGAATGTACATGGTTGGGTTAAATGAAAAGCATGAATGCTTGAACTTGAACAGTGTGGTGGAAGAAAACCTCTTGACAATATTGATTCCAGCTAATTACCAAATGGCCAGCAATATAAAAAATAATCCCAGCACTGCAGTCTCAGCAAAAATAGTAGATAAGATGTGTTTCATTTTTTATTTCTAATGAAGAGTCTTCCGCACTGAGTAGGCCTCCTGAGAGTATGACGGACCAAATCTGTCTCAAAAGTCTACGCTAATTACAGAAGTGACAAAAAACACAGACCAGGAGGGGGAATGTTTACTGACTTCAACACACAGTTACTCTCCTACATCCAATGCTAATAAAATAGTAATTCCTTTTACTGACCTATAAACTCCAAAAAATATTTCCGTTGACGCAAGATAGCCAAATATCGTCACACAGTTCGAACTGAAAAACAGAAGAATGATATTTTATGGCAATTTAAACGCTCTTCTATTACCTATAACTCATGCTACAGTTCGAAATCTCAACTCTCGTGAAAAATTAATACAAATATTTTTCAAGTTATCTCTGGAGCAAGGAGTCACATTTCCGACTCGATTAGTATGTACACTTATTTTCGGCATTAGCATACACTCAGCAGAAATCATTACACTTACAAGTCACCCGGCGGATAAGCTGCCATTGAGCTATATTCGCGCATATTATGGCCAAATCCGATAGAAAAAGAAGGAAAAGCTTGAAAGACGAAATAACAGTTTTTAGGGGTCACGAGAGAATATTTAAAACGTGAATTACCAGGATTATCGATTGAAAACTTTCAACATGTGCACACTGAACATAAGGCAGTTACTCTTAAAAATATCATGTCCAGAAATTAATAAATATGCATATCTAATCCAAGAAACTCGAGATTATGGAGCCGAGATTGTTCAGTGGATAACTGGTGCCATGATGGCAAAGAGTGCTAATCTCTAGGTTAAGAAGTATTTAAAAAAGCGATATTAAGAAACCTAGTAATGAATACTTGGAAAGGTAATTACACCGGCGTGATTATTAGGCATTCACAGCATTTTCTACATGCCAATTAACACTTAATTCAATCACAAAAGTACAAAGACAGTGTTGAGTCTTGTAACCCGATGCTGCTCTCCCATGCAGCAGACCGCAAAGGAAGAGGTAGATCAAGTTCTTGAGAGCATATATGTAAATCAAGTTCTTAAAATGACACATTGAATTGGATGGAGATTTCTAATGCACCATTCCGTTATTTACGATACTCATTTATACTCATATTTAAACTCAGCTCGTTATAACAGCCTGACACTGCTCCGATTAATGTATTCCATTTGTAACTTAAGGTAAGAGTTCGCGAAACACCAGTACCGGAGAAAGATGAAGAAAGAATTATACTGTTTTGAAGTATTAAAATTGAAGCACAGCAATATCCTTTTCACATAACTAAAGCATTATAATGAGTTTCAACTGTCACGATCCAACGTAATAGAAAATATATTAAATGGATTTTAAACGAATTTAGAACGAAATCAACTCGCGTACTCAATTTTAAAAAGTTAACATATTTTCACGTAGTTATTTTTCATTCCTTAGCGTGAAAGAGTAAAAAAAAAAGATTTCCGATTATGATAAGCGCATATTGAAGTGCATTTAATTTCACACACCATAAAAAATGGTCCGCGCAAACCTAGAGGAAAATGAATTCCGCGTTGAATTAAATAGTTCCAGTTACCTGACCTATTTAAAATCATTCCAGTAAAGACACACATGCTTGACACACTGTGCAATATCCATTTTCAGTAGGCAGAGTTACTTGAAAACTTAACTTTTTCAGATTCCAAAATCAATTTTGTTCACAAAAAAATGATAATTGTAAGACAAAAACATTTCTCATTCTCCGTCTCAGAGTAACGAGCCTCAACTTTGTTCCTGAGACGTTAGAACGGGTTCAGTGTGTCACAGTTTGACGAAAAAACTGATGAACAGCAAAAACATTGTAATATTATGATGAAATATTTTTGCGAAATCTTGATAAAAACCCAATCAAATCATCACCGTTCAACATCAAAGACCAGCCTAACTTTTCCGAAAAGTTTTTATTCTAATAAATTATTTTAACTTATATACTTCTGGGAACAGATTAATGACTACCTTTGTCTGGAAAATTCCTAAAAGAATGTGACTACGAGACTCAAAAAAAACAGGACATTTATGGAATCTTACTCAGTAGAGAAGAATGTAATGTGGCTACCAATGCTTTACAATAAGTATAAGATAATTAATTTTAGCAATCGAATTTCATGGTTTCTCTCCACTTCATTTTGCGTGGTCTGAAATATGGATTGACTAAATGTTGTGTCAAGTAGCTCTCCTTTGTTGGAAAGCAAACGAATTCTCCTCGCAACGCTCAAACTCAAGTGTGATGTCAGATTATTTCCAGTTAATATAGAGGTATTACGTATATTTTATTATTTGCTTTTTCGCGAAGGGCTTAGGGAGGCTAGCAGTGTAGAAAGTACCTTGTCCAGGTATCGAGTTAGAAGAAGAAAATTTACAGCAGATGACAATTCGCACTGATATTAAAAGGAAAACATAATAAAATAAAAAGAGAAAAAAGATTTACACCCATTACCATCCGGGGAAATGAAAAGAAGAGTGCAGTTCTTTAATGTAACTAGGAAATAGGAATATTTCAAAATAATCGTTCGTAAGAATGCTTTTATGGGGAAGACTTTTTATCCCAGGAGTCTCAGAAATCCACTTGCTGGTATGCGTGTTAAAGGTGTGCTTGGTTAGTTAACAGTCACTAACCGTCATAGCAGGATAACGAGTATAGCTACGACATTGATAATAACAAATTATCAGTAGTTAAACTCACCGAAAATCATTAATTTGAAAGTCATCATTGATCAAACTTCTGCGTGCGGAACTCTAGCATCTGCGTGAGCGTAGAAGAAACCGATTTTAAGTAAAGTTTGAATGAGGTCAGTAAATAAATGAATCCCAATACACAGGTTTAAAGTAATTTGAGGGTAAAAATTGTTTTCTGCGACAATATTTTAAAGTACGCCTGAACATTTACATAAGCTACAAGAAGCCAAAGAAAGCACTCCTTGGCATTTTATGTAGGCACGCAGTGCATAGCGGATACCATCAAAGCATACTTTCGGAATTTCCTCCACGAGAAAATGAAGAGAATGAGGCAACACCCTTCACTAAGTCCTGCAATGACGCTTAGAAAAACCCTTTTGAAAAATTTGACTCCATTCTTTCGCTATCACTCCCAACCCATCTATCACTGTCCATTCCATTTCAGACCCCCGTCGGTGGGGAGGTTTCCCATTTCGCCAGAAAATTGGACCTGAAGCAGTTAGGGAATATTGATGAAAGAAAATACACCGACCACATCACCTTTGTTCTTTACCCTCGTGTAACTCCTATATGCAATAAATAAGCTTGGCGGGGCTTGTTTTTTCAGCAAAACATTTTCTTACATTCTCCAATTAAGAAAACTCTGTTTTTCTATTCCTCACTTAGCCTGTGGTACCGGTAAATATATTTTAATACCATACGCTTATTTCCTTTTATTTGTTTATTAGAATCATTAAATAATTTTAAAAATCTGTCCACTATAAATCTTAAGGAATCAAGCATAGTCATTTATGAGTTGGAACTTTCCTATTAACGACCTACAGTTAAGACTATTTCGAAAAAAAAACTCGTTTGCGTATTTTTTTCCAAAAAATGAATATTTCCTACACAACAGGCCCACTAACTCCAGTAACGATAAATATTTACGGAGTAAGGCTACAACTTAAATTCATATTTCACATTGCTGCAAACGTTTGCCACTCCACTCCATTCCCACTGCCTTCCAATATTTAGTTACGCATAGAAGAACATTTGCAAAAAGATGTTTACGAAGTGGGCAAGAAAATATATCCACAATAACCACCTATTTATGCCAATGTTTCAATGTACTCATTTCTATCACGTATAAGCATTGCGTGGCGGGCGTGGACTTTAAGTATACATGGAAAATGAAAGAGCCTTGCGAAAGACAGAAACAAATAGTAAACGACATAATAACCATTCCTTTGGGCAATATAGCTATGCTTAAATTTTGATAGGAAAGTTAAAAATAAAATATAAACGAAGATTCAAAAGATTCAAATATGATTTTCCACATTCAGATGTTTTATGTATTTACTGTGAAAACTGGCGATATACCTATGACCAATATAAATTTTTGTTTATATCTACCACCGTTACGCCCTTTACCGCCACCTTTGGCAGTCAAAATGTCACGGGCTCCAACTGCCCCCAGGGCATGAATGTAGGGTTTGTCTAAGACAAATAGGCTACAACGTGATAAAAACATCGAGTATATCATGCTTTGAATTCTCCAATCCATTAGGATTTGCAATTTTAGCTAAAGGAATAATTTTAATCCTACAATGACAACATTTAAGTTAGCAGATTCGCATGGATTAATATGCTCATGATAATGGTCAACAAAAACTATAATAAATGCTCAAATGATAACAAAACGAACAAAAACCGTCACTACATTCTATAGTTCCAAAATTATATGAAGACCAGTTTTTGCCTCCACTACGCAATGACACGTATTCAGTGGCCATCGTGCCATTAAAAGAACCCTTTTAACCAAATTTATTTATGATTCACGTGAATGACATAACATTCACCTCAAAACGTTTATCTTTCGTTTTCAACACCCTGGATATCTTCACTCTTGTAATGAAACCCATATGAACCATTAAAATGTTAATGTCTATTCCAATTAATCCTTAAGTCGGATGGAATTTGTATCTCCAAGTAATTATAGGGAAGAACAGATACTTCATTCAGAAAGACAAACCAAATGGTAATGTATTCAGGTTTCTTCAAAACTTACGCAGGCAATATTTTTATCGCCATGGAAATAGAAAAATGTTAACTTTTTTATAGGAATAAAAGAATCCCAAGAATATGATTCTGCAAAATGCATATACCTTTAAGGATACCATAACCACCCATGGAGAGGGTGGGGTGAAAAATACCCCCACAAATATCTCTCTTAAATTCTCATATTGATCACATAATCTAATTCATAAATGCTATAGGTATAAGTTCCCATTTAAAGCCAATACTGCGGTTGCAAAGGAAATTACAAAAATTTAATTGTTGAAATAGAAAAGAAACTATCGGAATGAAAAAAACTTTGTAAATTTCACATGAGTAAGTTTAATACTACTAAGTATTAAACTTACTCATGTGAAATTTACAAAGTTTTTTTCATTCCGATATGAAGCAATTTCACAAAGTTACGCCTCAAACCATTCAAGAAAAGAAACTGACCACTTATGAGGCAAAACCACAAATGTCAGATAAAACGAAGTATATAAAGGAAAACCGAGTGCAAGAATAAAAAACACTCTTGTCTTTAATCCATCCCACAGCGAAAGACACAACTTTATATGAAGTCATTTTTAAAATATCAAAAAATTAACCCCTGCACTGAGTTCAATGATTTTCTTATGGAGCTAAAAGTTAACAAATTAGGGGTAAAAAATCTGCTCTACATTGTCGCTCGCTGTTTTTACAATATTTTTCACCGGTTCTGCATTTTTTCAGTTATCTAAGAAGGGGCTATTCAAGTTTTACGTAATGCGATTTTGGCCACTTTTTGACCCCCCCCCCCTCTCTCTTGTGTGAGACAACGTAAGATTTTATAAACACCCCCTCTCCCATCCCCACCTTACGTAATTTGCCATATATTTTTGGAACCATTTACACGTATATATGTAAATGTCCAACACACATGTCCAAGTGTGCACAAAATGATAGATAACGGTACACTATATTTCACGATTTACAATAGGCACGACTCGTAAAACACGTTATCTCTTAAAACTCACTATGTATTTACAAACTAATGGACGCACACGTTTTTCAGTTGTTTAACATAATGTTAGGCGTACCTCCGCGGCGGTAATCCTAAAAAGTAAGATTTTTCGTTCAACAATAATTAAAAAGTGATGAAAACACGATCTCAGGAGCAACTGAAATCTTACGTAAGATTGTCTCGGACCCCCTCATCCCCTACTTAAGACGACGTAAGAAAAACTCAACCCTCCTCCCCCACTAAAACGTCTTACGTAATAATTTAATTCCCCCTAATGTAAATTTCAATGCTCTATATTGAGTGCAAGAAATCTGAAAAACAATAAAAAAAACCTGTACCAATATTATGCTTTTCCTATGGTGCTAAAAGTTAACAATATGGGATGAAAACGACCCTATTAAATTGTTGTTTGGGGTTTTTACTGTTTTCCTGGTCCGTTTTAGGTCACTATCTGTACTCCTGACAAATTTCAATCCCCTAGGTCACTTCAAAGTCCTTAAATGAAACTGAATTCTCCATCCCAGCGCCCCTAGAAGCGTTACAAACAGACAGACTACCTAGGTAGTTATGTAGTTTGATGATTAGAGACATATTATGCTACCATAAATACCTACCTACCTTTTGCTTTGAAAAATGCTATCAGTGTTTACCAAAAGCAAAATTTCGTGTACAAAATATCTACCCATGTTTTCCCCACTGTGCCAAACAATAGAGACTTATTCCACCATTAAATTTAATATCCATTTATATTGTACTAGTCACCCCCTATCAATTTCCTTATCACAGGGGTTCTAATAATTATTCTGTCACGCGGTCCTAAACACGCGACGTTATATACTGTATCAGCCCGACACACAAAAGGTACCCTTCACTTTATCACTTCTTACCTTGAGAGAGATCCTTTCTTTTGGTAGTCCTTGGCGGCAAAGGTTAATGGATTAATTCATGCACAAAAATGATACACTTGAACAATACATATATTTATAATAACCCTTTTATTCTTCACTTAGAAAACAAATTCACTTTGGTTAATCAATTAATTAATATATGTTCCCTTCTCAAATATATTCGTATTAATTTATAATGTTTGTTCTACTTCACCGGATATTACACAATGTGACTTCCGCCGATACTCTATGCCCCAGTATCTGTTTATCGGATTCCTGGATCCTTCCTTAACACAGGACACTGGCGTTGGTAATTGCTGTCCAAAGCTGCTTACTCCCGGCAAATTATCACTGCAAAAACTCCCGTATGACTTTCACTCGATAACCGTTTCTTCGGCTTCCCTGAGTGAGTGAGTGCTGACTTCCCTTTCATTATTATAATTTTGTTTACCCCTTCCATCCTTTCTTTGCCTTGCAGCTTTCATAACACCTGGTGTTGTTTTAGTTTGTTTACGTAACCCGAAAACGGTATTGTTTTAAAGTTGTTTTCATAACACAGACGGCATTGTTTTAAAGTTGTTTTCATAATACAGAACCGGTATTGTTGCCTCGCGGTAGTACGTGTTCCCAAAATACCCGCAATGGCGTCCTTAATTGTATACTTATGCCAACACGGCCAAAAGGGCGTGTTACAATATATTTACCAGAAAATACCGTCCACAGTTGCTACTTATTTATAAAAATATAACCAAGAGGTAATTTACAAAATTTTGCTATTTTTCCATGGAATTATGTAGTACCATTCAAGAAATAAAAATATAAAATATTATATAATACGCAAAAATATTCCCACCTAAGCCCCTTTAATACTGCAACAGCACACGTTCACTGCACTGTGTCATAGTTAGAACAATTTTCTAAAAAAACCAAGCCAGAGCCGATGTAATTGACTAAATTGTAAATTGAAAGCAGATGAATTATAACACCTATTTTAAATATGATCAAGTAATTTTGTGTGATTACAAAATTACACCAGTTGGCTACCATTTATTTTCATCCCTATTAACATTTTCAGGGAAATATATCATCGATCGAGATGTCACCTTCCTGGTAAAACGTCCTCCCAAAATGGTTCCCTTAACCGGACGACACTGCTAGTAAAATGACGGGAGCAGACGGGTGCTGCTCACCGGGAATGGATCTCAAATCATCCAATGCAGACGCGCCTTGACGAGGTCAATAATCTGGGTCACCTGGGGTTACCCATTCACATCCCTCTGGCAATCTATCGGAATACCTCTCCCAAAAAAATCGTTTTATCGCCGGAAAGCTACTCCGTAGTGGAAATGGAACACTCTGCCCCCAGGTGGCGGATGTAACCCAATGCTCTCGATGTCAAAAGTCTCTCTGGACCTTTTCTCAGCTAATTCCGCATAAAAAAAGACAAAAAGAACGAACAGCCTAACCAATTTCTCATTTTGGCGTCTGTAACCGAAACCGATACATTCCAGCACGTTATTCCAGCTCGAATTTTTCTTTTATAATTTTCAAGAAGTATTCGCCCATTTCTATTTTCAGTTTGACCTGACTCACTGGTATTAATTTTCCGCTCATGATTTAAATTACTCCAAAAAAACAGCGCCCGCCATTTCATTACACGGGCAGCAGGGTGAAGTAGGGTTTTATAATTGGAATTCATTTGCATGACATATATAACAGGACAAAAATTAATTTACCTTCGGGAGGTAAGTAAATCGTGAATGAATTTACTCACAGTCTCGCATTCAGAATGCAAAAATCGGGGATGAATCATAACGTTACCTGAATGTCTCATTTTGCAAGTCAAGGCAAAATTTTCGAATATGGTAAGACTAGGCAATTCTCGGCTTTTTAACAATTATTGCGGTCAACATTCGTTCATTGGTTTTAAATATACATCAATTAGCTAACGTGTTGGAATGGCAGCGTTCAGGAGGGCATAACATCATTATAATATTACATAGGGCATGAAAATGTATTTTCTTCATTTAAAGAGCTCTTATCATGACCTCGTACTTACTGTTATGTAATGCTGTTGGATTATGACATTTCGATTAATCGTAGAAGTCTACCGGTGCAAATATAGCTTCGTTCTCCCGTTTAGGTTCCTGATAGCTAGCTGGTCGAAGGAATAGATCCTGGAGTGGGATCATGGTTCCTTTTTTCGAGTTGCCGTTTTCGCTATCCAAAACGCAAATCACCCTAGAAGGGTAATGCTTAGAGTTACTGTCCTAAGAACGCATTCCATCAATGAAAACTAGTGATTTAAAGCACCCGACAAGATTAATACTAAATATAACGTTCTCGTTCACACTACTTTCGTAACGACCGTGGTACGTACCGTGGTAGGCGCTTAACCAACGTGTGAACGCGCGTTGGTTATGCCCCGTTCAGACTACTATCGTACCAACCATCGTCCTTATACGATAGTTGCCGGAAATAGTCGTGTGAACGCAAGTCCGGACAGCGGTACACGTAGTTCCTAACACTGCCACTTTTACGGTGGTAAGCGCTGGTATCACGACCGGAAACCGGAAATGATGAACGACGATAATCAAAAAAGTCAGTCAGTATATTGAATTAGATGGTGGTACTTTGATGAATAAACAAAGATGTGTTATTTGCTTGTAAAACCATGTCGAAAGTCTTAAAAACGCCACTGGGACGCGATCGTCGTGATTCCTGGTGAGGGCAGCACTGAGTTACGATAGTAGTGTGAATGCGTGCAGGATTCTACGATGGTACGTACGGTAGTAGTCTAAACGGGGCTAGAAATGATGAAGGTCGATAATCATAATAGTGGTTTAAGGAGTAGCACACTTTAATTAATAAGCAAATAGGAGTGTCGTTTGCTTTGTAAATCATTTCGAAAGCCGCAAAAGGCCTCAATTACGTGAGAATTCCTTATTCCGTTCGCTTGCTCTGTACTTGTTCGTAATAATTCCTGGTGAGGGCAGCACTGAGTTACCATAGTAGTGTGAATGCACGAAGGGTGGCTACGTTGGTGCTTACGATAGTAGTGTGAACGGGGCATTAAGGACAATTAAAAAATAACGATAACGCGAGCGCACGCGTTATGGAGAACCGTGATCGTGTCCCTGAACAATGATTACCCACGCCCCTTCCGCTGCCGTATGAAGCCACAGGAGTCTGATATCAATGGATTAGCAATAAAGTTGTAAATTAATAGTTAAAAGGGCCCCGACAGCTAATATTATATTGCATCGTCAAAACTAAGGCATTAAGCACTGGCACAAATGCAACTCCATTCTCAAGGAAGAGTTCGAATTCCCGCAACAGGAGCACTGCCGGCTCAAGACTGAATACTCAGGATTCCCGCTATCTTTCTAAGGCCAGCGGCAGGCTGAAATAGACTTGAATTTCAGCCTCCCGACATGGGCCATTAGCTTTCCTAGTCCAAAACACCGTTCATAGCCTGTCATGCGTGGCTAAGGTCAGGGACAGCAGCGGAGAACCCTCTCCCACAAACAGAGAATCCCAGAATAAACGCATACTCACATGCCTACGACGTGAAAAGAGAAATAGGGTTATGGACAACAGGGTAGCTAAATTTTCTCTAATTTTTTAAAATGATTTTTTACGAAATTACAGCCTTTATTCTTCAATTTTTTTCGACAAAGAGAGGTTTATATTGTGAAACTGAAACAGATAAATCGTATTGTATTTTCTGTCTTGTCTACACAATGATAGAAATTATTCCCTTAACTCAGGGGGTTAGCAAAGGCAATGGACTACTATCCGTTGCAAAATTCCGTCACCCGAGTTTGGAGACTAATATCTCACAGACGGCTCAATCGATTTTAAGATGAAGTACATCACATTAAAGCTTGTTTGTTTCTGCGTTCATTGATGGAAAACAAGACTTTTTACCATTTATATTGATTGATTTCAGTGTGTCCCTAAAAACAGAATTTTAGCGCATTTTTCTGGGTACATGACGGATGCATCGCATTTACGGCTTCGTAATAACAACACGGTTCAAGACATCGAAATATCCTTTTTAAATATTGTAGTAAAGACTTTTATTAACAATTGTACGAAGTTTCATAATACATAATGTTTAGATGTAGAGCTCGTCAAAGTGATCTTCATCAAAGAAAATAGTTGCACAGTCGAATCTAAAAATCGAATCTAATCCATAATAGTATAACAAGACATTATGTAAGTCCGAATAAATCTAGGAATATATTGAAAAATGAATAACAGGGAAAAACATTTATAAGTTGTATAAAGTGAGATGAAAATTAATTGATCAGTAGGAATTGAAAAATGACGGAAGAATTTATTACTTCAAGGAGAACAGGAGTTATGTGACCTCGGCCCGGTAGAGCACGCTGGGAAATTGTAATTAAAAATTTGAAAAGGGGAGTTAATCTAAATAGGGAGAATGTGGAAAAAGCTAATTTATCCAACGTACGTAAGTACTATAACTTATATCTTCAGTAATCTGAAGAAGAGAATTAATATTTTCTAGTCGATTGCTCGACCAATAAACGATGATCAAATGTTATTCTTTATTTAACTAAAGTTAACAAATATTTAATTTGTGGTTAACGCCAATCCATGCCATTCTTTGTCTCATTTTGTGTGAGTAGCCGCTTCGTGTTAATATATTTTCAAGGAGGAATAGGAGTGTTTTTTCCTCTCACAATTAGCTTCGTCAAAATTAAACCTAGGCAGGCGTGATACGATTTCAGAGACTTCAATTTATCTAAAAATATGGCAGGAATGTTAAAATATGCGAGAAATTCTCAAGCCGGAAGTGCACATTCATGGTCGGGTAACTATTTTGTTAACATCGGCTGCTTCGTCGAGAAATGACGAGAGTAGCCGAGTGTAAATGGGCTTGGGTTTTCCGGGACTACCCCGTGATATTAGCAGCTTGCAGTTCCTCTGGGTTGTTCGGTGAGCATCAGCCGACCTCTGGAACTAAAAAAACTTGTATACTTCTTATTTTAAAATTTCTAAGGAAACATAATACCGAGTCAATTTTACACGCTAAATCAACAGATCTAGACAAAATCATTCTTGCGTATCAAAAACCTGCGGGACCTCTCTCTTGTATCTCACTCGTGACTGAATGATATTAATTCATGGCGCGTGTCTAAAGGCCGTTTTACACGGTACATTTATTTGTACAATCTATCGTGCGAACGCATGTACAGTCAAGTGTGCAAGAAAATATTGTACGAACGACTGGATCAGACTGAATGTCGCTTTACACGATGAGAGCAAACGAACAATTTTCCGTGCAATTTAGCGGTAGAAATTGATCGGAATTCGCGAGTGTTTTGTTTATCATGTTTATGTTTCACTCGTGAAAATATATTTCACTCACGTATTTAACACCTTGAAAAGCTGATCACCTGAAATTCGGAACCTCGACTCGACCATCTGCCAACTGATAATTCTCCCGGTTTAGACAAAGCTCTTTTGGACTCTTCTCTCTGGCTTTATATTCGACCTTTGCATCGTTTCGTTTTTTCTCATCAGGATTTTAGTGCGACAAGTCATTGACGTTTCTCGCCGGATCTCCACTCTTGATAGGCAAATTTCGTGGGTTTATTATATGTGTGTAACAAAGTACATATAATTATCAAGTGGTATAGTGGAGCACGGGACCCTCTTTTTTTAGTCCCTTCAAATTTCCCTCCATTGTATTTGTACCAATTTTTTAATGTATTTTTTTTACGATTTCGTTACTTGCTAACCAGCAGAAATAAAATTATTATTATTATATCACGCGGGATATCAAGAATTCTACTTGAGGACGCGACCAGTCATAAATTTGGGGGAATAAAATAATTTTGACCCAAAGATCGGGATTACACTGAAAAACCAGAACACCAAATAACACGACGAAATGACGATGTAAAAATTTGAGCAACTTTGAGTTAACTCTTCTCGGGTTCTCCACTGGTTCAAACTATTCATAATTGCCGACGTGTAATCAATTCTTACCTTAAGAATGAGTGATGAGTCGTCTCTCAAAACGTCGACAATTATGAATAGTTTAAACCGGTTGAGAGCCCGAGAAGAGTTTACTCATTAAAAATTATTTCCACAGGATAATATTTACTCATACTATTCGACGGTAAAGTGTTAATCCTTTTTATTAATTACTTCATTTTCAATCGTAACACAGGCACCACAGGTTTCGCCATATCTGCACCATCTGTTGAATAAAACCGGTCCGAAATTGTATGACTGTCTGAATGGAATTAGAACAGGTTCTATTTTCCTTTCAGTCATTCATACATTCGCACAATTTGCCGCTTTACACGGTACAATTTCCTGATACATGCGTTCGCAAAAAAAATTGTACAAAAAAATGTACCGTGTAAAACGGCATTAAGGCATATGATGAATTAGGCTTATGTTTGTCTTCGTGAATCCAGGTTTTGGTTGCGTTTACATAACACATCCGTGAAGTAGGGCGAGCTTAATGGTGACCATAATAAACACGCAAATTATAAACAGTAAAAAAGCAATTAGCAAAAATCATTTCAGATCTCAGACCGATAATAGGTTAAAAATTAATTTATTATTAAAAATCCAAAGTAAAATAAACCAAAAACACAATTGAATCCACCGAATTAAGTTGTTGAGAATATTATTCCAGGGAGTAACTCTAGTTTCCAGGGTAATTATTCCATTTAAAAAAATTTGATCCTAACTCGATCATACTTTTTCGATATTTTAGGGATCAGTTGCCATACTATCCCTGTTTTCTCACAAGTGTTGTTACAACTGTATATGAGTGAAATGGGCGAATGGGCCAATTTAGCGACACTGAATAGTTGTATCAACTAACTGAATACTTTTCTAACGGAATAGTTTCAATTATTCTACATATAATTGAAAATACACAACCGCAACGGTATTCACATTAGGATCAAATTAAAGGCACCATACGCTCCAGTAGCTTTGAAATATTACCAAGTGCAGAAATGAAAGTCACATTTAAAGCCAAACTAAGAGACTACGCTTCAGTTATACTAAAATTATCAAACACTATTAATTATTTAACGAATAAAGATAATGAGCTTTTTGGACCACGTCAAAGTTGATAGAAAAAGATTTAAAGGTTCTCAGCAAAAATTTTTCTGAGCCCAAGTTCTCAGCCTGATTTTTTCCTCCAAGAAGTCTACAGGGTAACTTCTGATTGTAACAAAGCGAGCAAAAATGAAGTAATTAATTAATGTCAACAACAAATGTTGGATGAGTTTATACCTACCAAAACTTACACAGGCGTGGATGTCAAATGTTAGATTTAATCAGTGAAAACCGAAACTTTTAACTTAATTAACTGGGGATGGTTTCCACACATGCGCAGAAAATTAGAGCTAAATCATCTCTTTAAAGTTAATAGTTATCTAGTTCGGAACCTTGCGTTTCGTAGGTAACATCAAGGAGATTCTTGGGGTTGTAAGACATAGGCATATATTATTATGTAAGGCGGTTGATACCAGACGACGCAGTCAGCGATGACCTTGACCATTGCAGTTGTCTATAAAAAGTTCCGAAAATATAAGAAAACTAGGAATTACTCACCAGGTAATTTACTAAATCTGACAAGTTATAAAAATCTCCAATGGCCGCAATAATAAATTGGCACCACTCGTCAAAATTACGCCTCAATTGCTGTGTTGGTTTTGCTTGGCAACAACATTCCCGTAAACTACCATAGGGGTTTTCTGGTCGAGAGGTTGTGGTTGGTCATTGGCGTGGAAATGCTCTTTTTTCCCGCAAACCAACACAGCAATTGTGGTGTAATTTTGACGAGTGGTGCCAATTTATTACGGCGATTAAAGATTTTTATAACTTGTCACTTCAATAGATCGTAGAGCTCAAGCTCCCTAGATTTTACTAAATTTGTCTAAAATCCACTATATTTTCCCGCAGGTAAATTTCAATAAGCTTAACAAGTAAGTATTCTTACTGTTACTCAACGGTTTGTTCTTTTAGCAGGAAAAGAATGACGACGTAATAAATGAACCTTAATAAATAATTAATGCGTAGCACCTGCGATATTCCTGTTATGAGTGAATCAAAATTGCCTGAACTACAAGTACTGAAGTCCAAGCTAGATATTTCTGGACACCGTTACATTCAATCACTACTCGAAACATGGCAAGCTCCAAGACTGCTCTTTCGCATTCCAGCAAACTAAGCCAGCGAGCTTCATCGGCAATGTGCAGGGCGAACAGATCAGGAGACGGGACCTTGAAACATCAGAGAGCCAGGACGTAAAAAAAGGAAGCATTCTGCAGAAAGCGGCAGGATTCCCTCATCTGGGTCAGAGCTTCGGAGAACTAGAACTGCACGGTATCCGAATTCCGGAATCGTATTTCGATATAATTTTTTCAGTAAATATGCGCCAGACAATGCGCTTTGGAGAACATATCAAAATGTGTTTATCGATCGATTATAATATAAGATAATTATCTTATCCATATTGTAATTCACTTATGTATACTTGAATATCTGTTTCTTTGCTTCGATACTGGTTTGTTCCACTTTCATGCCTAAACTAACGCACAGAATACAATGAGATTCGCCACATAGGATGCCATAGACAACTTTAATATGACGTGCATCTTTCCATTTTAAGCAGGTTAAAAGCTACATGCATTCAAATCACATGCAAATCGCACTGTATCCTATTCATATCGCGTAGAGTATTCATCATCAGCAGAAATCATTGAGAAGAATAGTCTTCAACTCTCCTCTCAATTTCATTTCCAACGAACCATTCGCAATTTATTTTGACGTCCCTTAACATTTATTTTACATAAACTCTCCTTAGTCTAGTTCGGAAATTCTTACAATTCGCTGTTTATCCCGTTACTGTTTTTCAGGAAGTTATGCCATAGAATGATTAATACGTCTCCTCTACTTCCGCCTGTTTTCTCATCTGCTCTATTGCTGCTCTTGTCCAGTTGCTGCTCAAGTACTGCCATTGAAAAACATGCCCAATACAAAATCTTTCATGGGGTGCTTTCGTACTCCCAAGCTTGCGCGGCTTGCAGTTAATACACTTCTTATAAACCTCCTTCGCTGGATTTTCTCGTATTTTTCGCGCAAAATTCATCACGACGACCTTATGAGGCAGCACATTTCTTCTACTGTTTAATATTTTGTTGTATAAGTCTCATGGTGACTTATTCTTCCTTCTAGTAAACAATTTTAATTTACATCTAAAACACAAACACGTAATAACCAATAACGTATTTAACTTCACATATAAAGGTAAATTTCATTCTGAGACCCTTAAAATTTTCGTTTCGCGAGCGGAAAACATCCTCTAAACGGACGGCGCACAGTGGTCCCAAATCGAAAAAAGCTGGTCGAAAGTCATTTTTTCAACTTTTTCTGAGGAATTTTTGAGAGTTTTATTCGTATTCTACACTATATGGTCTATGATATAGGCTAGTACAATGGCTATTTCGTTGCTCATTGTAGTCTGTGGAACTCGGTAAACATGGGTCCTTCGGGGTAAAAACGCCTGTCGCGTTAAATCACTCATTTTTAGAGAAGTTCACCTTCATAAAAAATAGCTTTCAGACAATTTATGAACTTTAAAAAAATACAGAGCATAAATTCGTACCTTTGTGTACAAATACTGATGATTTGGTTTACTTTAATTGTTTTATTATTCGAAAGAAAAATGTTTAAACTTTATGCTATTTTTACTTGAATTTTGAAATATAAATAGCAATATCGTTTTGGGCGCCGCCGAGCCCCCCGGAGATTTTGACATGAATTGAAAGCGTATAGTCTATAGAGTCTATAACAAAAGAAAAATCTTGCTTTCGTTTGCAAATTTGGCCTCACGATGGGTTTATGTTGAACGGTGCAAAGCGCTGCCGCGACCGCCGCCAGGCCGACCGGGCGGCGGCATTGCGAGCGCGAGGTGTATTCCAAAGAAAGCTCATTGTTAGGTAGCCGCCGCGCGGTCGGAAAGGATTATTGCTGCCAAAAAGGGTAGCGCCTGGCCTCATTTGTATTGCTCTTCAAGGAGGTTTACCCGACCTCTTCTCTGTCCCAGGGTGCTAGGAATGAATTGCTCTCTGACCACCCGGAGTGTCGCCGCACGTGAGCAACATTTCTTGGGAAAATAGTGAGGAGGATTAATGCCCTTCTTGACACAAAATTTTCTACAGTTCTTTCAAGTTCTTTCATGTATCGCCAGTGTAAAATCTAGAGATTCAGGCAGCGCCAATCCGCAATTTTATTGCTCTTAAACATGGAAAACCCAGCAACGTCTCTGCCTCAATACTTTCCAAATGAATTGCACCCTGACCACCGGGAGCGTCCCGCTGCACGTGAGCATCATTTCCTGGAAAAGAGTAAGGGCGAGTATGCTATCCTTGACGTAAACAATAATACAGTTAGGTTCCTTTAGGTATCTTAAGCGTGAAATTTGGTCGCTAGAATTCAGTTGTACTTAGTTCCGTGCATGGGATACTCAAATGCGTGAGTTGCTTCGTGTGCTGTGAGTCGCTTCGTGTACTGTGAGTTGCTTCGTGTGCTGTGAGTTGCTTCTTGTGCTCTAAGTGGCTTCGTGTGGTTTGAGTTACACTGAGATAAAGCCAAGAGAAAAGTGTCTACAATTACGTGGTGTACCGCGAAAACCATTCCACACTGAGTTTATATTCATGTCTAGTCTATAACTATTCAAAGGGTGTGTATTAGTGCAGTGAGTTATTTCAGGATATCCTCCGTGGGTTTTTGCCACTTTGAGTGATATTGTAAAAGTATCTATTGATTTGATTAGTGCAGTAGATTTCAGCCGGAAATAAGTCGAATTACGTAATCGATGGAAGTGATAAATCTTACGAACCTTGCACTGCACGAAAAATTTATTGAACGTAAAGAAGACTCCATATCCTTGAAGAAGGAATATGTCAAGGATTATTTAATCAGCACTTTTAATTTGAACGGAGATGAGAATGCCAAAAATACTATGGCCATTTTCATGAGGAAATATTTTTTCCCCAAATATCTGATGAAGTGGGAACAGTGTTCACGATGCGATAGTGTTTTCCGGCAGAAGTTCAAAAGTTGGCTGCAACTTAAGGTGAAATTTCCTCCGGCTGTGTATAAATACCTTCCAAGCACATCTGGTAAGTAGTTGACAGTGTTAACTTGACATTCAACTTATAATTGTATAGAATATTTAACATGATCATGATATCATCATAATCATTTCTAGGATCGGCAGATTTAGCTCAAATTGGTCGACCCAGAAAACAATTTGATGGGTCCAGCGAAAGGGTGCAGAGGAGGAAAACGGAGGCACTTAGAGGTAGTACATCGCCAGCTGAGCTAGACTTTGCTACATCGATGAGCTACCGTAGCAAAGGTGATGAGTCAGCCGCGAAGCTCATCAAAGAAGTAACAACAACCACCCCTACTAGAGCGCGACGAGTTTTATCAAAGTGGCGAACTAAGGAGGTCAAAACAAGCAAAGTATCGCCTGATGAAGCGCTTTGTATGATTGTGTCTGGGCATTTTACAAAATATCAGTATTTATTAGTTAGGAAAACTTCAAAAATACATGGCGTTTCCATATACCCTAGCTATAAGTCTGTACTTGAAGCTAAAAAGGCAGTCTATCCGGACAACATAATTGTCGATGAAGAGAGTTGTGAGGTGAGTCTGCAATCTCTCCTTACACACACGGCAGAAAGAATAATTTCCAGCGTGCAATTGCCCAAAGAGAGGCGTGACGAGCTTCACTGCTCCCTTTTCTGTAAATATGGTTTCGATGGCAGTTCGGGACACTCTGATTATAAGCAAAAATGGGAGCAAGGTGGACAGACCGGTGGAAGTATATTCGCCAGTTTCTTGGTACCCCTGAGATTAACAGAAACCAATACAGGTGGGCAATGAAGTCTTCTTTCTATGTTATACATTAGTTCCGTTAAATTCGTTTCGGCATGCCATCTGATACGTATTTCTGGTTGCAGGAATAATTTTATGGTCAAATCCTCGACCATCATCCACTCGATATTGCCGTCCAATACGTTTGCAGTGGGTTCATGAAAGTAAATCTGTCACCAAAAATGAAGATGAATATATAAAGAGGCAAATCAATAATCTTCAACCGCTTCAATTAGGGAAAATCACCGTGAAATTTCAACTGTTACTCACTATGATTGATGGAAAGGTAAGAAGTTATGTTAAGATTGAAATCGCTAACTTGTTCCTATGAATAGAATTCCCTTTAACTGTAACCTTGTCCTTTTAAATTTCTTTCAGGTATGCAGCGCTCTCACAGAAACCAGTAGTATGAAGTGCTACATTTGTGGGGCGAAGATTTCCGAAATGAATGATTTAAATGCAATGAAAAATCGATCCGTAGATGAGTCAAGATATTCCTATGGGTTATCCCTTCTCCACTGCTACATCAGATGTTTTGAATGTCTTTTGCATATATCATACCGCTTGCAAATCAAGCAGTGGAAGGTAAATAAATCCCATTCATTTATCGAAAATTTCTATCTATTAGGTCTCATTAATTTAATAACATAACATGGACTTTTCTTTTAGGTTAGATCTAGTGACGGAAGCAAACGGGCGATGGAAATGAAGAAGAAAAAAATTCAGGCCCTATTTAGAACGAGGATGGGTCTCAACGTTGACTTCCCTAAACAAGGCTACGGGACAAGCAATGATGGGAATACGGCAAGACGTTTTTTTGCCGATGCAAAGCTGTCAGCTGAAATCACTGGTAAGTGTTCCTTTATGACAATGCCGAAGTTTCTTTTTTATGTCTGTCACGTTCATTAAGAGGTGAAGTCCCATAAGTAACGCTAAAAACTCCAGGATATGTAGCAATGTGTTTTATGATATATTAACGATATAATGAAGCCTAACTGATGTTTATATATTTCCATTAAAGGACTCAATCAGAATCTCATTCATCGGTTTGCTGTGATTTTGAAGGCATTGGCCAGTGGTTTCCAAATCAATGAAGCTCCATTCACAGAATACTGCTTATCCACGGCGAGCTTGTACGTAAAACTTTACGCATGGTATTACATGCCGCCTGTAGTTCACAAGCTATTGATTCACGGGGCAGCCATTGCCAAGGAAGCCATCCTTCCTATTGGTATCTTGTTAGAAGAGGCGATGGAAGCCAGGAACAAGGATATCCGACGTTTTCGGGAGCAGCACGCAAGAAAATCATCGAGAATGGCAACGAACGAGGACCTTTTCAGAAGGCTGTTGCTAACGTCCGATCCCTTTATTTCTAATATTTTAGGCGTGCAGAGAAAAAAAATGACGCCTTTATCAGCAGAGGTACGAAGTATCCTCAATGTGGATGATTTACTGAGTGATACTGATACCGATGAACTCTCAGACGATGATTTTGAGAGTCTGTAATTGTTTCCTCAATAATAACTGATGCAACCATAAATTACCTAATTTATTTTATATCCCATTAGCCTCAATAATAATATTCAGTTACGTAATTAAACTGAAAAAAATATTTTGAGCGCATAAATGACTGTTTCCAATCCTGGTACGTAGTTAACACACTAAACAACTTGAAGGTCGCTGATCCGAATTTCATCTATGCTTTGAAGGAATTGATCATATTGTGTTATATTTTTGAATTGTTAAACAAATTAATTGAAAAATAGAAACCATAACAGATTATGCATAAAAAACTTCAACTTTAGGCTCAACGGAACAAAAATATATAGGAACACATATTACCGTTGTTTTAATTACGGTAAACTTAAATTGTTTAAATAATTAACCAAGCAAAACAAATAAAAATCGCAGGTTTGAAAAAATACCTCGACTTCATTTGATGCGAATCGATCAACATATGGAATACAAAATTAAATATAATTTCAATTTTAAACATTAAATTGTTTAAATAATTAGCCATATTCAAACAATAATATCAAAGATACAACAAAAATAACTTCAAATTCGGATTAAGCGGACAAAAATCATATTAAACGCTTCTCCATAATACAATAGTGAGTAAATATAAGAGCGGTATTAATTTCGACCACCTTTTTTCGATTTGGGACCACTGTGCGGCGTGCCATTTGTGAATGAGCGCCACGTTTGAAGGCGTGTAACGATTCGAAGACTAATCCTGCCCCGCCAAGTTCATTGCGCTTTCATTGTTTTTTGCTTACATTTTTTTAAGCCGTTCAATAGGTGGCAATAGTGAGGTTTCTGATTGAGTTTGTTTACGTTTTGTCACTATCGTCACTTTCTTTACGCATGGCGGAAGGCGGCTTGTGAGGATTTTCAATAGAGTATTTGCACACTTTTGGGAAGTGATGTCTAAAAAATATATCCATACTTCAGACACTAAATTTTCATTCTGACGCTCGATAGGCTTTTCGTTAATTTTTTATTAGCTAATAAAATCTTATAAATTATTATTGCGCCGAAACACTGGTCCGCCATGTTTTGTAGGCTCTGACGTCATCTCCCATAGTCGACCATTTGTTGATTTGGAGATTGTGTGACTGTGTAGTCTTAGCGTGCGGACGAAACTTTAGCTATTAATTAGCAAATATCGAAATAACTTCGAAGAGGCAAATACTATTTCACTCTCAACTCACAGCTAGGCTATTTCGCTTCTGCTAACATGGGAGATGACGTCACACTACGAAGAACCAATGGTTGGGCGTTTAGACCTAGGCAATTTCGATGCTAAAACAATGCATATTAAAAGCTATTTATTAAATTAATTAGTTGGAATTATACCTTGGTATTTCGTGCGTGTCATTTCGATACCAAACACTACTCGCTATAATAAATTTCATCAAAATACCTCACTTACGCAAATACTCTATTCTTGGTATAGAAAAAGATTTATTACTCGACTAAAAATGGGTAAGAGATCTTACTTTGTTCCTGGATACTCCAAAGGGTAATCCGTAACCGTGAGAAAGAAAAACATTTTATGTGTGAAAAACAGACAGCTTGTTTAAGGCTAATGTATGTACTCTGATGTTTTATTCTTCATGTCACCGTATAGCAAGGGTTTTCTGTGATTATCAGATTTAGTTAACATGGTTATATCTGACGGATAAAACCATGAATTGCTCCCTAACTAGCCGTAATTTCCCTCAGTTCGAAATGGAAAAAGCGAAACTACGTTTGTTTACATTGAGAATGTCTGATTCCATCACTGGCGCATAGTGGCGCCACGGTTGGCAGCTTCAAAAAAGGTATCACGCCGAAGTTGGAAGTCTGTTATTCTTATAATTCTAGTATCCATGGACTAATCTATCAAGTTCGAATATTTCGAATCATTCTGTTTCCAAGCATTCCGATTCGCAGGCGAATCGAATCGAATTGAGCCTGATTCGAGTCGAATCGATTCGATTTCGAAGCATTCGCACGGCTCTATAAGAATCTCAATGTCGCATATCCATACGAAGTAACAAGAAAGGATCCCTATGGATTGAGGTGCGGGGAAATGCTAAGCTCTCCTCCTCCGTGCTCCCCTCCCATCTAGGTACTCTTTCCCAAAACACCCGTGACTCGACCCAGGACGTGACTCAAGCAGATAGATAGATGGCCGTGCAAGGAAGCCGCACCATTCTACCGAATAACGCAGCAGGCACGAAGCCGCACCACGAAGAATGCGACCAAATACCGTTCGCACTCCCACCTCGAGTGGAGTTTCCGCTGCCAGCAACCGCAGCGACGAAAGAGCCACGGAATCCTTCCCGCTCTAGATTAATCGTTTTTTTTCTCCTTTTCCTCGCGCACAGACCTCCTACCCATTCTGTTTATGTACTTTGGCAAGAAGACCCTTTTTCCCCGCAGCCACGACTTGCATTACACTGCACGTGCAACATGAGAAGTGGAAGAGATTTTATTCCTAGACGGATGGAAGTCAACTGTGAGTTATACTTGGAGTACACCTGCGCTGAAACGAAGACAAACTTTGTCGTCTCCCTTATCCCTTATCACTCTTATTCATTATTACACAAACCGCAGAGTCAAATTCTTGAGATCATTCATCATCAGCAGTTCTCAATCCGAAGATAGGCTTGCAGAAGCAATACGCTACATTCCACTTTAAGGCTTACCACTTTGGTCATTCATAATTTCTTATTTTGACAAAGTTCATGATTTTCTTCAGGGTTTTCATTTCCTCATTCCTAATGCGAGATTCGTGTTCGGATCACGTGTAGTCAAACTATTTGATTTCAATGTAATTTTCCAGACTTAAGGTGGTTTGAGCGAGATAGTTCCCTAGTCATAATGGAGACAAAATTCAAATTTTATTTTTTTATTTCAGCGTCTGTAAGAACTATAAAATAAATATTGTAATATTAATGGCGGAAAGATATATTATATATAACCAACATTCTCAGTAATTAAAGAAATAAAGCTACATAAGTCTCTAACTTGACTCATTTTTTCCCGCCGTACGGCTGAAAACCCTTCAAAGCAGCAGGTTTTTTTGCGATTCTGTAAAAATTACTGCGGTGAGTAATAACTTATTTTTTATAAATAGCTGATAAAACATGCAATCTACACACCGTTAGTTTTTTGACGAAATCTAGGTGCTAGAAACTCCTTATTTGTTTCATATTCTCCCTCTGGAGCGCACAGCCTTAATCTATCACATGTATAACAGCTTACATTTACATGCAAATTGCTCTAAAAGTAGTTCGGCAAGGGGTTAATATTTTGATAGAATTGGAAAGATGAGAGCTTTTTCTTTAAAACGAGGCCAAGTTCAACAAATTCTAGGTGAATTGATTTTTCACTCAAACTACCTTAATTGTAGGTATCTAGCTCCCATGTGCATGACACCGGTACAACAGCATTTGTGTATTTTCCACGCAGCATATGGTCTAATATATTATGGTTGACATTAAAATTAATTACGTTATTTTTCCAAGCCAATCAAATATTAAATCTTAGAAATGTCACAGGTTTTTTTCCCTTTCTTTAAGACTCCCGTAAATTTCACGAGTTCAAGCCAGAAAGATTTTCTGGGAAAAGAAAAACTGGGAATAAGCGCGTGAAAGCATTTCTCGCGTCTTTTGGGCCGCGAAAAGAGATAGGCGACCCCTTTTCTTTCGTGAGGGAATGGAACGCGGGCTTTGTGGTCCAAGACTTCTTCGAATGATACACTGCGAGCACTGGGTATCCGTTCGGAGGCCTAAAGTTCTAGCTCGTGCCGTCCTTTAAGACTTCCAGATAAACGGCCGACCGTTCCGGCTTCCCCTTCCCCCCCCCCCCTCGTATTCCCTACTTCGAATTCAAACGGCAGACCGTTAATTGAACCACCGGAAAAGCTTGTTGCTCAACTCCCAATCCTTATATCGCCGAGACCGGGCCAATCCGCCATCTCTTTCAATACTTTTCCTCTGATCTCTGAGCGCGAGTCAAAGGCAACGGACTTCCGAGGTTTTAAAATGCGCTTTGAATAGAGAAGCTAAAATATCAATAATTTAGCAAACGAAATGGATACCCGGGGATAAATGCCACGTATCGTTGAAATAATAATTACAAGCTGTATAATAACCCTAGATTGTGACAAGTGGATCAAATTTCAGCTGCCTGCCCCAGTTTTTCAACATCAAGTTAAGTCTCATTTTTAGACAGTGCATCAATGGTTTACTTCACGCAGAATCTTGGATCACCTAGTGTTACCCGGGGGACTCCAAACAGTGTTACTCAATACAGACATATAAATCATACAGACTAATACATTGTATAATAACGTTAACTTGTAAAATGAGTCCACCAACTAAGTACCAAATGTCCTTTGGTATTATTTTTATTATTTCGCTATAGTGAATCTACTCCATGTAGTGGCTGGTGTCACGAAATGTGGTGGCTGGTGTAATGAATGTACTGCATCCAGTGGCTGGTGTCACGAAACTTCGCCTCTTCTCAGTCATTTCAGCAGTGTCTAACAAACGCCTCGTAAGTAACGTTTTTTATTTTTCCTTGCTGATTGTCCGTTGATCCCAAATATCACAGTACCTAAATATCTTAAAAACCCATAACTATCGAATGGATTCAACTATGGATGAATTATCAATGTATACAATCCAAATATTATATAATGCAGTCAATCTTTACTATGTTCGCCCTCTTCCTGATATTATACCCGTTTTGAACAAAGAAGTCACTGTCATTTGCCCAAGTACCGAGCTGCTGGTCTTCACTAGTTCGATTATGTCCACAGCGATATCATATATTAACAAATAATGTATTGTAACAAACTTATAACAAATGCACTAAGTTATGTTTTTTTAATAAACCCTTTCAAGAAATGTAATTTTGTAACCTATAGAGAAAAGTCACAGCAGTTACTGTTCGATATTAACAATAACTTTTACACACCCAACCAACTCTGAAAATCTCCAGAAACACTGCTGCTTTGGCTGTCCAGCTGACAGTTGGGTTTAAAGTAGAAATATCATTCGCAACCATTCGGGTTAATTAAGAATGAAAGGGGTGCATTTACTGTTTAGTATAGCATTTAAAAATAAAATGCTGTCCGTATAATTAAATCACTAGTCCAAATTACGAAACGTTGCTTAAAATCTTCTTCGAATGGGAGTAGAGCATAACCTCTTCAGACCTCATGCATCATGCGCGACACGGAATATGTGTGTTCATATTTTCAAGACTTACATTAGATTAAAGTGTTATCACCCTAGAAAACCTGAATAGCATATTTCATACAAATGCCAAAGGACAAATCATAAATACACCCGGCCTCATTACCAGAACTAATGTAAGTTTTTAATGAAAGAGCGGTACTTCTTGTTTGCATTAATTTTGCCCATAGAAATTTCTTTAGTAACCAAAACGAGCAAGGACAAAGGATAAATCGGCAATCAAAATTCAAATGATTCGTGAGTATATAAAATGGAAAACTGAGAATTTCACGCTTTAAGTTAGTCAGGTACAATAAAAAATTAATTTCCTATTATGAAAATAGTCATATAAGAAGGAAAAGAAGGATTCTTTTCAACACTTGCAGAAAAAGAGTGCAAAATAGTGGTAAATTACGATCCCTAATTGCCCTTAAAAAGTCATTGATATCATTGTGCGAAGCTTATGCATTCATTTCTTCTACTTTTTTTTTGTTTTGGTCAATTTATTACGTTGGAATGGTTGACGTCCTTTTTACCCATCTCGTTAATATAGTTTAAATTTCACAGGTTTTATTTCTATTTGTAAACATTGTGTACCAGATAGATAAAAAATATTCAGTGTAATTATCTCCTAAGTTGTTATTATAATTGTTATTCTAATTATATACCTGTTCATGTTGTTAATTTTGTTTCATGATTTACTTATGTCAATTAGCCCTGAGGATGGCAATAAATTTGCAAAGAGAGAGAGAGAGACTCAATAAAGTTCAAAACTCAAAAAAAGAAAAAGAAATTATTTATAAGTGGTCATTATACATAATTACTTAAGCATTAAGATAGCTTTGATGAATATTACTCCGTCCACAGAGACGAGAATGTCAATGATATATGTTGGCCCATTTTAGATCACGACCAGCAATTAATTGACATGTACTGCGAACCTCTCTATGTAACCAGAATGGATGAAAGAGACATTTAAACAATTATGAGCTTTTAATTGTTCGTTTTTCATTCAAAGGGAAACCACGCTAGTAACCAAATATTATCGTGGGTGGTGGGTGTGAAAAATACGAAGGTGGACAGTGGGACTTATCTTTTAGGAAGCCAGGGGAGAGGTCCGGGGGGGAAAGTACGTGTTCTGTTAATTGTACAGCGTTAGGTTAATTTGCCGGCCATTAGATCTTAACGAATGGCGGACAAAGGCGATATTAACCTTTATGGGGCAATCAGTTAAGCCACCCCGAGATGGATGAACAGGACCTCGTTTCAATGTGACTTGCAAGTGTGGTTCAAAGGGCTGTGGATCCCTAGCCAACTTTCCTACGGTAAGATTGCCAAGGGCAATCCCATTTCCGCGACTTGCTAAAGAGCATCACAAACGATTCTCTCTCTCTCTTTCTCTCTCTGTATACAAGAAAGCATTGAAACAATTTTGTTTCCTTTCCATTTTACTGCATACACTTAATTGTAGAAAACAGCGCCAATGCTACTTTAGCAGTCGTAAGCTGAGACACAATTACCAATTCCAGCTTTTCAATTCCAGTAGGTATATATCCTGAGCTTTAATGCCACGGGAAATTGGCCCTTGAAAAGTACTATCCTTCACTCGCATGTACACTTTCAATCTCCAAATAAAGAAAAAATTTAAATGTCACGAATTTTAAAATATTTTACGGCTCCACATACATTTTATTACATCATTATATATCACTTAATGCGCTTGTTTGGGTCAAAGTTAATTTTTTCACACCTTGATTTTATTCAGCGTCCAACAATATACTCCTGGTCACAGCATCAGCTCCCATATATCTACCCAAAACGTGAATCGAAAAGTGACAGGTTAAAATTTATATGGTCAACTAAATCATTTCTTTTGAAAAATATTTTAACCATCAGAAAGTGCATATTTTAACTTTCATCTGTTTCCAGTCAAGACATGAGTGACAAGAGCATTAAAAACAACTGATTTAATATATATACAAAGTAAAAAAATAATGAAATACTATTTCATACCCCATTAGCTTTCAGAACTTATTTGAGCTGGCCTTGTTTCCATCATTCACGCCGGACACATTAGTTACTTTCGATTGACTCATGACGTGGTATTCCACCACTTTAAAAAACACCTCTTTTAGTGACTGATTTCCTATATATTTCTCAATAGTGCGATATCATGCATTAGAGTAAGAGGAATTTCATTAAAGCTGATTGAGCACTTCGTGTAAATAGCCTGTAGATACTCAGATTTTAGTTTGAATATTTAACTAACAAAGAAAACTGCGACGTGAAGGTATTCGGAGAAATATGGCAGAAAAATTATTTTAAAAAAACCTCGAAATTTAATTGAAAACTCTGGGATTGCCAAAACATTGGATACTAAGTGTGTTACCCTTTTTAAAAAAATCTATAATTGTAATTTTTCCAGTCCTTTAAAAAAGATAACTTATGAAACTGAACATAACTCAAAGACTCGAGTTCCATTCTCCTTATTCCCAAGAGATCACCATATTATTAGTACATGGGATTTGATCCCCGACTTACTTCTATGAAACATAACCTTTTATGAGGTAGTAAACCACATTGAAACGAAACCATCATGAGGTGTAGCTCGTCAAGTAAAAAAGCAAGCCAGCCGCCAGTTTCTGAGCAATGGTGATGGCAACTTAATAAAATCCTATAAAAGACCCTTACAAACTCAGCCATACTTGTGAGGTGCGCGCTCCTGAAGAAATTAGCCAATTTTTCAAGAATCTTAAGGTTACCAAGTTATTAAGTAGGCCATATCTCTCTTGCTTAATTGAATTTTAGACATAGGAACTAATTTTCAAAGTGACTGTTTCTCATGTTAAGAGACACCGACAAATATTTTTGAAATGCCTCCTTCCATCTGAAAAGTCTCATATTTTCAATTGAACTGGTCTTGGAAATGAGTTCTGAACACAACAATCTAAGGGAAATCCCCACCAATCTGAAACTGAATTTTTTACGAGTCGTTTTGATTCTCTAATGAGCAGTGACTCCTATCACACGGATAATTTGATAGTGATTTAATTTATTGAAATTTAATAATGAAAATTTTCAACCACGCTACAAGGAAGTAAATGCATCAAGTATCAAGTAAGAGTACAATATTAAAGATCAATTTAATTTATATTTAAATATAACTCATGTTTACTTTACAAAATAGCGTAAACTCGTTAAGCGATAACTCGAATTATTCCTTCCCCCAACCATCCTCGGTACTTTTTTTTGCCTCTTGGATCAGGAATCCAAAGTAACGAAGTGATTCAATGGCCGGGCAAGCTAAAGGCATGTAAATCCACTCTCGGACCATGAGAACTTTTTCCTTTAACAATTTTCAGCATCCTCATCATGATAAAAAAATTAAAATTGTAACACTTCAACTGGATCTGTAGTAAAAATAAAGAGAACTAATTGCAAGTAATTTTCCACCCTTTTTTATTGATCACTCAACCAGTTTCAACGTACTGATCACGTCATTTTTAATAGCAGAGTACAAGACGAGCAGTGAGCCTGATATCTATTTAGTTGAGAAGCGTAGGTGAGGGTAACAAGACGAAAGAATAAAAGTGTGGTGGGGGGGTTTGGGGATTAACTTAAAAGGAAGGAGCAAGGCCATGGTCTTTTAAAAAGGTTCTAGGAGGTGGAGGGACCCGCACAGTAAAAAAACGGCGAGTGCGTCATTGGCACCATCTCATTCACCAGGTTTTCACCATACACTTTATGAAATGCCCCAATTTCAAAGTTTTCTAAAAAGTCCAGTTTAGCACCTTTGTCAATTACATGTAAAATTTCAAAATTAAAATCAGATGAATGTTCACAATTATATAAATGGTTTGCAAACATAGATTTGTTGCCACAGTTTAAAAACGATTTCCTAAATTAATCTATTCTTAAATGAAATGTTCTCCTAGTCTGGCCAACATAAAAACATTTACAATCATTTGCATTACATTTTAAAAGGTATACTCCACTTTTTTCTTTCTAATAAATAAAATCGTTAGAATTAAAAAACAATTTTCTTGAGGTGACTGGATTATAAAAACATAGCTTTACATAATCTTTAGGGAACAATTTTCCAATTTCATAAGAAATCTGACCTAAGAATGGTAATTTCACCCACTTTTCACTCGACCGCATAAGGGGGGAGAGGTTCGTCATTGACAGCACAGTCCTCTTCTTCCATTTCCGTTGCAGCAGTTGATCAACCATTCTTTTTTGTCTATCATCAATGAGCTCCTCATATCCATTGCGGGACACTATAAGTTTTTTGGATTCACTTCCTTTACAAAATCCGTCTGAGCAAGGGGGATGGAAATGAGGTGATGTATGAAAGCGTGAAAAGCGGTCAATTTGTGGGAGTGTTGGTGATTTGACTCCCTTGGAATTACCACATCTGCACAAGTACTTTTTCGAAATATGGAAAGCCAGTGAGTATTGTTTTATATGGATATTGATAGGTCTAAAAAGTCCCGAGTATTCATTCCAACCTCTACTGTAAACGTTACAGAGGGATGTAAGGAGTTTAGCTTCAACACAAATTGATCTGTCTTTTACTTCCCGTCCAAAGGCAAATGATATCATCCACATAACGAAAGTAGTAAAAGATATTACTGATGAGAGGGTCCTAGGAAGCGAAGAGTTTTTTCTCTAGCCTGTCCAAAAATACCTCCGCCAAAATTGGGGAAAGAGGTGAAAACATTGCTAACCCATGTGTTTGGGTGTAACAATTGTCAGTAAAATAAAAATAATTTTGTCAAATGCACAGATTCAAGAGAATATCAAAGTTTAATCAAAGAATATCAAAGGTTAGATATATAAAAAAAGTGTGGAAAATTACTAAGTTCTCTTTATTTTTATTAAGATGAACTTCTACAAAGTTAACTCCTCCACCATTCACCTAATGGATCTGTAGTTCCCCAACCATTTCTGAAACCCAACTGCTATTCTCCCACTTAATTATCTTCTAATGGCCTTGCCATTCTCCTGTTATCACGTAAGGGTTTTAACGTCATGAATAGCCAAACTGATATTTGAACGCTTTGTGCATTCATTTCTTCAGTTCTTCTTTACCAGAGGAATCTATTCAGTTTTCAAAAAGTATTCAAACTATTCTACACTCTTAAAAATAGTGTTGCATAACGATATTTTTATTCCCCTCTTTCTACAAGCAAACATTATACAAAGAATAAAAATGTGTATAAGGGTCTCATTCATTCCCGCTGGATCCTCCAGAACACATCAATGAGCTAAATATTATTATACTTTCCCAATCTACTATCTTACCGTCTTAACAGTAAAAAATTCGTTTAGGCTGATTGAAAATCGGATCGACTCACTGGCTGCAACGCAAAGAGAGGATGTCGTGCGGAAATGTGCCTCTTATATCCAACAAGATAGATGTACAATAGCCCATCTATTTCTTTGAGCGGAACCGAATGTTGCGATATTGCATACACTGCTCTTGAAACATGGTGCGACAACAGGAACGAAACAAGTAGTTGAAATAAACGACTGTGAGCAACTGTCGAAAAAAATCGAAAATTGGAGTAATCTATATTGTCACCGACCGATTACGCGCCGACTACAAATTATCCCGATAATAACGATTACTTTGAGAGTAGATAACAAGTAAAATTACAATTTGAAAAAAGTAACAATTACAAGAAAAATTCAAATGTAATCGTTACCGATAATTGGATTACTGGAAATAGTTTCTTTCACAGGAAAAAATACACACCTAATTCCGTGATTCTGCTTAGCAACGCGCCAATGGCAATTCTTTGTCGAACCCCTGATAAGAGACTAGTCAGCTGCAGACTCAATTCCAGTCCCTACCGCTCCATTCCGTCCACCAGAATTGATTTTCCTCACGGAGAAATAAGCGACGGTCAGCGAGCAATTTACCATATCCTACTCCCTTCACTCCCTCATCGGCACTTAATCTAAACGCATTCATCATCGGCAAAGCCCAATTCTAAACGGAATACAAATGGTGAGGCTTCCGGAGGGGACAAGAGTATTTTTTCCCACAGGAAGAACGCCCCGTCGAGGGAATTAATAGTCCTGCAATGCATTTCTCCACAACTGCCCGCAACACATGACGTCTCGACCGTCATGCGCTAAAACGTCTATGTTTTACGAGCATTTAGGCCTCCTATATCACTGCCTGGAGTACGAATGAAGATAAGAGTAAAGTATGGCAGCAATATAAAATACACATCATCATGTAAAAAAGGTATATGTAACAATCTAAAGGCAAAGAACATAAGAAGATAAAACATTACGCGGAAATTACAGACATTGGAATATGTATAATACTTACAAGGAGTTAAACGAAGTAAGAGGAGCGAAAAACAAAGTTTAAAAAAATATTATGTCAACTAGATGGTATAAGAATTATTAAAAGAACCCACCTCACATTTTCAATGGAGAAATGGTAGAAAAAGAGCATTTAACAAAGATGTTTTTAACTTAAAATTACCAAAAAACAACTGAGAAAGCGACTACTATTGTAGCGCATGTTCGCGGCAATATAAATAATTTTACTGCCATGAAATTATTCTTATTACTTTAATTTTTAAACTAGGTAAATTCAGATTTGCATTAGGGAGTTGATTTAGTTTAAAGTTCATGGTTTTATTGTATGTGCATGTGTGAGGATTGTTGAGAGACTTTTGGAGAAAGGAATGGTTCGACGGGACTTCTCTCCGAAAATCTAAACAGGCATAGGCTTAGGCTTCATAAGATTTTTTTAAACCCATAAGATAATTGAAGGCTGGGTGGTTGCTTTTACGGGGAGGCGATTGTAAACTGAGGTCATTCGCGCCATTTTGCATTGGCGGGTACGTTGTTACGAGAAGAATGATCTGGGATAAGCAGGAAGGGTGAAGAAAAACCGGGCGTCGGCGTCAGCCTATTTTCAACGAAAGGCGGTAAGTGTTTCACAGTTTAAGGTTCAATTCGATGGACAAAACACTAGGTGTGAAGGGCAACGGCACAAAAGAAAGGATCGGAATTACAGTGAAATATCTCCGCAACGGTCGGGATTCAAACCCGAGCCCTTTTAATGGGAAGCAAGCACTCTTGCCAGCACGCCCACCAGATTCACGAAAGGTACAGACCGGTGAAGGAGAAGGTAGTGTTATAGGTAGAGGTGCCCTCGAAAGTGCACGTCCTCATTTTCATAGAAAGCAATTCTGCAGGCCCAATACCGTGCAGAAACGAGATACTATAAAACTGAAGGAGTGGGTAGGTGCTAACTCCTCCACTCAAGCTAAAAATCCGCCCTCACAAATTCCGTCACTTATTTTCCTCTCCCTCTTTCCCTCCCCGACACCCGGCGCCCCAGCACTGAATCGGACGAGGACGGCGAAACAAAAGCATCCGAAACACAGCGCCGCCACACACAATGAGACACGCACGCAATGCTTACCCATAATGATTTACGACATTTTGGGAATTAATTAGGTCGACGCCAACGACGCCACAAGGGACTGCGGTGAGCTTCGAATTCCAATTATTCCGCCCTGGCGGGAACCAGCAAGGCTAGAAATTGAACGACGGGACTGGCTTTAAAAAGCGCGAACGTTTTTGACGCCTCGCTGCAACCCAGCGTAACAACCGGGAGAAAAATAATGCGACCCATCCAGCTAACTGCGGTCAAATCCGAGCCAAGTAGATAAGGATAAGATAAGGATAAGAAGAGAAAATTGCAGACATTGTTGTGATTGACAAATGAAAATATCAAATATTTGTATTTTATTCGTGTGGTTTTATTTTCTGCCATCAAAATTCCTTGTGGTGATGACTTTATGCGAGGTAAGTAAGATTTGAGGTGTAATTTAAGAGATATCATGTTTTTTTACAAATATTAATGGTGGTGATTTGGAAGGACTTTCGGATTTTTTATTTGATTGAAACATCTACTGAAGTGACTTAGAAAGTTTTGCTCATCCCAAATAATTTTCCAAATACTTAAACGTATGGTACGGGTACGTTTTAGTAGCTAATGCTGAACTATACGTAATTTTTTGCTTGCATTTTGATGAATTGGAGCGTAAAAATAGCAGATGTGTTAACGATCGTATGTTTTACCAGCAATTATCATTGAAAAAATCTTATTTTGTCAGGCTCTAGGGTAAGCTTTTCATGGCCCATGGGCTATGCAATGTCTAATTCAGCGTCAAAATAAAGAAGAATTTACTCTTAATAAGTAAAACCATTTAGGACTTTGTGGAAACTCCTTTTCCCCTGCAAGAAATAAAGCTATTAATCCAAGGAAAGTACAGTTCTCGCGAAAGCTTATGGCGTTTGGATGCGCGGCGTTTGTGTTGCCCGCGTCATAAAAATTCCATTTTTTAAATGCACTCATGCATGGCACAAATGCCATGTCTTCTCTTTCCCCTACATCCATTTTCCCTACACCTTCCACCAAACTTTACCCCTCCATGACGTCTTCTTCTGCGCATCCGAATGCCATAAGCTTTCGCGAGAGCTGTATATAGTATGCAACCAGGTATAATGAAATACTTGACATCACCGCTTGATGCTGTTGAATTTCGAGACGTTGTTGTGTTGAAGAATAAATGCTCTTTGGATGTAAAAAGCCTTTTCTATAAAGTTATTTCAGATTTTACTCTTGGTGTATGGTACCTCTAGCTCACATCGACAATTTATATGTCTTCAATTTGTTTTCGATCGAAATGTAAATTTTGGAACATACTTTCCTAATAAATGAAATTCCTCGGAAATGGTACTAGGCATTCAAAGTTTTTCGCAGTGCTTACGAGATGCGAACGTTTAAGCCAAAACTTTACAGCAAAAATCTTAGATTCCTCGTAAATACTTCTTGTTTAACTTCCATGACCTATGATACCGTGGCAGGTAAATGAAATAGTTGTAAAATCGCTTTTTTCTGGAGAACGTCTAGGTATAATAATAGGTGGATTAGACGCAGCATTAACATTTACGTATCATTTCAAATTGAAAAATATTGTCACTTAGGCGTATAAGCATTTTCTCGGAACCCGCTATTTTCTTATTGACTGAGAAAATAAGGTATCAATTATCTAGGTGGCTGTGACTGAGCGCTCGGTGACCGGGCGCGATTTTCCGTATGCTTGTACCACTATTCGGCGTGGTGTCTTCGCGTGACTCATCCTTGCATGCTTGTCTGGTCTGGTGCATGAAAATATGTATTCAATAAATTATCTTCCTGAATGTGATTCACATTTATCATCGACTAAGACTAATATAATGCACTTTCGATGCAAGCACGCGGTTGACTTAGTTGCTCTCCGTCTCTCTTTTATCGCAAAAGTTGGCTAGAATTAGTGTAGAACTCTTCTTAATTCTCATGGTATTATTGAGATGTTTGTCACAAATAAAATAAACTAGGTGTTCCTCCCTTGACAACGTTTAGTTTGTATTTATACTTATTAGGACCGGGAAAATAATATACATAAGTATCAGCGAACGTAACAATTTCGTAACGTCTCGACAGTGATGTATATTGTATGCCCATACATTTGTGTCAATCGATGATGGTGTACGATTATGATAGAAAATATTAATGCGAATTGTTTGCGAGCGAGTAATAAGAATAATTAACCACTCGGATTATCATGCATGTCTTGTGTGCTGCGTGTGTTGGGCTATGGGCTAAGGTAACGATTGACAAACAGGTTTCGAGATAGCATACGCTTAAGAAACAAACTAGATTAATTACATCTGTTACTTTTCCCCAGAGCGCAAATTATTGACGGAGAGCTTTCTAGAAAAGAAAATCTCGAACACGTCCACATTTTCCATGACGAGGGATTGGAACTACAGAGGGATCAAGTCTTTTAACGCCGCATGCACGTAGCATCAGGGCCGGCGCACCCATTAGGCGAGCTAGGCGACCGCCTAGGGCGGCACTTTCCCGGGGGGCGGCAAAAAATGGAAAAAATAAAAAAAAATCTACGCCAAAATAAATATTTTTTAAAATCTAACGAAACATAAGTGAAAACATTTTTATAACAGGTAGGGGTAGTGGTGGAAGGGGGGGAAAGGAGGGTGGGGGCGGAACCTTTGCCTAGGGTGGCAAAAGTGCTAGCGCCGCCCCTGCGTAGGATGTATATAATATCACCGTAGCGCAACACAAAAAATGTGGCCTGAAACACACCATCATATGTTATAGCACATCCCCACGGAAATTATTGAAGTACATAACGCTTTGAACCTAGTCATTTAATATATTAATATCAGTTAATTTGCAATAGATGCTCAAAGTTCACACAGCAGCAAGAGCAGCACTGCAAAGAACTAACCGTCTTCGTATCTTTACTCGGTGAAGTATCTACGAGAATGCAATGAGCTCACCAAGGGTAGTTGCCCATCCAAGCTTGGTTTATTGTTCATTTCTTCAACTTCTTTCATCGCTTCTTTTTGTGGAAAGGATTAACTAAAGAGCATGCTCTATGAGGAAAATTTTCCATTCTTTTGGGAAATGAGAAATATTCTCGACGATGATAGCGCGGATTAACACATCTGGAATTGTGCTTACTTATCATAGGAAGGTAATTTCGAGCTTTATTAAACCACTGAGTCCTTTCCATCAATTATCTCCGATAAGAAATCTGCGGACGGAGAGAGGCTACGATTCAAAAGTTCCACCGTATCGCTGTCTTTTTTTCCATTCAGGGGAGCTGAGCACGAGCTACGTAGCTGTCCGCTCCACCGATCCAGGAGCGCTACGTCCCCTGAATGCGCCCATTTCTGTTGACATACCACCAATTACTGCACGCCCGAGGGGGGCGTGTTGATGTAGATAAGCAGGGGCCCATGCACGGAAAGGCGGCCAACCCTATGACGCCACTCCGCTCAGAGATGAAAGAGAGATTCCGCTACCTACTGGCAAAGATTCCCGCTGAAATGATATCACCATATCTCTACGCATCCTAGTGATTTTGTGAGTACCGCCATTAACGAAGGACAAATAAGGGACGTATAAATTACCAGATCATATGGTTAATAATTATGCCAGCGTGCCTAAGGTACGATACTATTAGACATTTTTTAACAACTTTTACGCGGCTGCAGGATCTAGCCCTGGTTACACGATACATTAACCCGTACGAGTTAATGTGTGAATGCATGAACGCGTGAATGAACGCAGATATTCACCGTGTAACCACACCAACTTGTTCGAATGCATGAATGCATGTCCAGAAAATGGAACATGTTCTAATTTGGTTCATGCATTCACACAAGTTGCGCTCGTTTTTTCAGAGATACCTGGTGGTAGATAATGGAAATAATGTTTTCTGCCTGTACGGATTCATGATCTCTGTTTTCTACTGTTTGTATAATTCTAAATTTTTGTTTGTTTGCGTTTGATTCTGCTATTAGTATTTATTTTGAGCTCTGTTTCATTAGGACTTCGCTCTACTATTTGAACTTAGCACTTCAACTACCTGTACGTAACGTCTATTGACCTCTCGCTATCGTTGGACCTCTCCTGTTATAGACTATTGCCCCTTGCTTGGACTACCGTCCTATACATTCCTTCGGTATTAGTAAAATCAAGGTTCAAATGCATTAATTAGCAAACTCCTACCGATCCTCTATAAAAAGGGTTTTTATAGCATTTTTTCTCCATAGGTATTACCTCACATATCATACAGCTGATATTTAAATAAGATTTTGATCCAATGAATTCGTTCCACTTCAACTATGTGATCTTCAAGTTAACAAATATACCTCACCATGACCGCAATAATTCCCGTTAAATAATAAGCCTGAAACGTATAAAAAGGGACTTAACAAGTCCATTCAAGTATCTTTCACCTGAGGAATTACCACTTAGGAAAACAAATGCGGAATTTGAGATAATTACCGCTGAAAACCTGATGATGAATTTGAATTATTAAGCATTTATAAGTATTTTTTGCTTTATAATAGTATTAAATTGACAATATGAACCCTTGAATGATTAGAATGTTGCGCTTAATAAAGAGTAAAACAACAACAATCGCAAATACGTACCCAGAAATTGTGCTAATACATGTGTGGTTTCATGCACCGTGTTACCACTGATTCATCCATTCGTTCACGCAAGGTCGTAGGTACATGAAACCATTCACGCAAATGTACATGAACTCGTAAATATTAATGTAACGTGTGATCAGGCCTTAAGAATTAGTACAAATCCTTAACTCTTCGCAAGCAATACCATAAGTCATGATGTCTACTACTAATTACCACCATGCTTCAACAACTCACGGTAGTAAATGCACCACAGGCTGAAAAGCTCATATACGCCATTACGGCGCTAAGATTCTTTCCCAAACACGTATGAAATACGTAATTCGCCTTGCCACTATCGCAGCTATTATAATAACCATCATTAATCGCTACACACGCAAAAATCATCGAAAATGTAACAACAATATCAATTAAAATATACAAAACACAATTTACTCGTGATGATCAAAACTTAACGAAAGCCTGAAGCCACATTGTGCATAGAAAGAAGTGTCATTTTCCAGCCCCAGAGTCTGTCATGTTCACAAGAGATCATGGAACGAGGAAATACACATCTGATACCAATAAGTTCAAGTAACAACGACATTCATATCACCGTGAAGACCTAAGGAGATGAAAGAAATGCACTTACCAATTTGTCAACCTTGCATCGAAGAACTCGTTGGATATCTCTGAAGATAACAGCGACCACAATCAACATTCACTCACCGAACGAAAAGTTTAATTCGTGTACGAGGGGTGACAATGCAAAGTACCAATTGCGCCACATAATTCAGAGTTTCAAATGAAACGAAGCGTTAGCACATAAAACACTGCGATTCTATCACATGTATGCCTAATGGCGTCTCGTAGGCTATACTTTCGCTGACAATGAGTCACAGTTTCAAATAAAATAGGGTCCACATGTAGAACTGAAGCAGCAAAAATAATAATTAGTTGGGGTGTACACAATGTCGGAATAGAAGCTAGAGTTACTTCACAATTTCGATTTATCCGACGACCCGCGTGTCCTATTCTACGGCACTGAAAAACTCACATTGGCAACTTGGGCGCGACTTTCGTCAGTTGTTTTTCTCTCGCTTCGCCGCAGAGCATGTACTGCGAGAGACGCCTTCAGCGAAGAAAGTGGTCTCCACAGTAACTCCGAGGCGCGTGACGTCAGTCGTGGAATGTCAGCCGATATAGCTCGGAAACCCATCGTTTCAGTGAACCTAACCCTAATACCATGGGAGTAGCTATGGGGGGGGGGGGCAAGGGTGGGCACCGCCTACCCTGCAAAACTCATTGCCCACCCTAGAAAAATCGACAGTAATGAAGAAATATAGGTACTGTTTTCATTATTTTTATCTTGAGAAAAAGATTCATTGCCATTCCCCGTAAACACAGTTCAACATAATGTGTCTACTAAAAAGCTAGTTGATCTCTTATCAAATTAGCGAAATAGAAACCTTGCGGTGGCTGACACGGTTTCCCCCCTAGGAAAAATCCCTAGCTACGCCAATGCTTACTACCTATTATGATTTGCGTTTGAAAAGTAAATAATAATGCTCAATCTCACCCATGCCCAGTCTATAAGTGGTAGTGACACGATAAATCACGTTTATTCCCTGTCTCAGCAATGCTGTAAAGTGGCATTTCAAAATAGCTCCATCAATTCAGTTGCTAAACCCTGAGTGCGGACCGTGCCTGACGTCACAACAATCTACTTTCTATGGCCTCACTAGTAAGCAATATATTTCACAGATGGCGCGCGCCCCTCCGCTGCAGCCATAGTCCGGCTTAGCGCAGTGTCGAGGCCGCCATCCGTCGGTTCGTCATTGGTTCGAAAGACAGAACTACATTTATTTGTCTGGCCAACCGTATCGCCACCTCATTTTAAAAGAGTAAAGCCGGTTAGTGAATGCGTTGTAAAGTGCGCCACCAGTCACAACGAAATGTTGAGATTTGTGCATGATGCTGTATGAAACCCATTCCCTTGTTGAACGGAAGACCTCTCACAGTAATTATGCTCAACTACTGCACGCATGCAGTGCTTGAGCAAAGTAAGGATGAGGATCTCCCCAATGTTAGTTTCAGTAATAAACGATAACAGCTACACAAGAAATGTTTTCGACCGTATTAACCAAAGGGCTACTCAAGCACGTAAAACTCATGTCCTCAGCATTAACGTTTGCTATTCACACGCCATCCTTCTGATTTTAATAGATAAGTCTATCTTTTGCCGCCATTAAAAATTCTCCAAGACATAATATCACAATATTGAGATCGCGGATTGACTGCGAGGAATAAATCTATAGGATTCGAGGTCAACCAACGCCTTTTCGGAATAAAACCAGCGATGTGTTATCCAATACGATATTGTACTAAAAAGTTCGAAATTTTTCGGTTTCGTGCCTCATTCACTCAGACATACTTACATGCTACGAAACAGGAACAGAATATACGAAGTACGATATAATGTCTGGTACGAAAAGAAACTTTACTCTTGCAGGCAGGGCGCCCACATTCGATTACGGGCTCCAAACCCACGATCAGAGACCCCCCTATTTTACAGTCGCGTGCTACATTATAATTGCATGTTTATTTCCTACCCATTATCTTTTTAGAATGTAATTTATCCTGAAAATACAGGGTATAATTATGGTAACTATTTTATTAGTCTAAGTTAAACTTAATTTAAAAAATTATTTATATTATACCACAGCAAGTATATTTTATTTAACACATTAAGATTAAAATAAAAGTAGTTCCAAAAGACTACTTAATATTAGGCGAGCCTTACTGCGCTAATACGCACATGAGTTTACACAACAAACGCAATGACAACAACTGACAGCACCAATTTTATAAAACGTTTATTATAAACGGTCTATCATAAATATCTATTTAAGATTTTTGGCAATAATTTGCTGTAGAGTCTTCTAAAATTTCATTGGATAAAAAATATTTTAAATATTATTTTTCTAGTTTGTATTAAATTACTAGCGAAAATACCCGTTGATTCTCAACGGAAGGGTTAAAAGTAATAAATGATAGTGTAGTGTTGTCCATACAGAAGATTAACTGAAAATACACTTCGTATCCTTTTACCTATTAGAAATTGTCCGTATAATCGAAGAACAAAATCAAGGCCTAGATGTCCGAACTAAAAAGATTTTTTGTGATAGGCATATTTTCTCCATGTATTCTAAAAAGAAGCAAGCTAAGTAATGCCTTTGGTCGTCAATCAGATGGTTTAAATGTGATGTTTGGCCTAATTTTCAAATTTTACCATGCACCAGTAATTTTGATCCCATATTTGGATTCGACGATAACAGTAAGATTTTTAGTTAAATTTTATAACTGCTGGTGTATCCCTCAAGTAAATTGCGTAGGACTGGGCCCGGGCCCCCTTCAGGTCCGGGCCCTGGACCAAAATGTCCACCCAACCCCACCCTTGTGGGGGCCATGCTTGCAGGCACGAAACTGCAAATACCTATTTAGTTTCAGACCGATGCTCTTTACGCCAGTTTGGACCGACGCGGCGCATTTATTATGCACTCATCCACAGCTTTTGTTTTGGTCACTGTATTGAACAGTTTGATTAATGAGGGCAAGTGGAGAATGTAGCTACCGTATTTCTTTTCTGGGAAACTTCGCGTTTTGTTCCGTAACCGATCACATCCCAGAAAGAAACGCGAGCGAACAATGTTTCTTTTTTTAGCTCTTTCAGCAATAACTCTGCCCTCCTACGTCGTATGTCACCTAATGTTACAACTGTTGTCGTGAAAAGAAGATGCGGCTTTGGTCCCACCTCAGAACGTAACTCAATAATCTACTGTATTCAGCGCTGGCAACATGAATTATTTCACCACGAGATTATCGTGTGAGACAGTTGAAAAAAGTGAAAAATCGGCGATTTGACGCACGAAATTGAAGGCAGTTTTTTCGCGAAAAATGATCCACCTAACATGGCAATGGCGTGAAGTTTGTACTACAATTAAAATTATAATTAAGTGTTCATTGCCCATGGCCACTTCAGGGTAATGCAACAATGCCGTAACTAAAACTTCTGTTTTCTTCCTATTTACCGCACAATTGATCCACTCAATGCTATCGTGTTGTAAATTTGAAATGAAAGCAAAAATTTCAATATTTAAAGCTAATTCCACGAATGTTTGTCTGAGAAAACGAGTTCATTGGCTATGAATGTAAAAAAAAGCTGGAAAATATTTAAAATGGAATGTTTTTTTGTATGGTGGAGAAACCTGCTCTCCGTTTAGGATGATAATAGGCTTCATGGGCTTGAGATGTAGGAGATAAGGAAAATGGAGACATTGCGATAAACGGAAAGGAACTCGGACGAAGAAGTGCTTGGAATGGTAGGTGAGGAGAGGAAACTTCTGGAGGAGTTAATAGGTGGCAGAGTAGATCTTTGGAACAGGTAATGAAGTATAAGGGGATGTTAAATGCCGTGATATACAGAGGAGGAATTTCGATGAAAGAAGAAGAAGGGGACGAAAGAGAATAGCTTATACGAATGGATGGAGTGGAGAGAAGTAAGTCCTATGGCGAGCTGAAGAATAAAATCACATATGGAAATACAGGCCGGCGCCTGAAAAATCTAGAAGATGTTTACTCTCTTCCATCACTGGAGTTTCTCTTAACACAGCACTCAAGAAGGGATCTGGATTCTACTGAAAAATCCCCCCACTGCTCGAACTAGAGCTTGAACCCTCGGATTGTAAAGCAAGTACTCCATCTACCGCACAAGCCCGTTTCCCAACAATCCACTACGTACCACTGAGAGAGATGTACTCTTTTACTATTGTAAAATTGTATTCATTTTCAGAATTTACGAGGATAGTCTCCTTACTATTTAAGCACGAAATAGCCGGTTATTGATAGTAGAGGGATCGTTCATTAATCACTTGCCATGTTCATTGGTGCTGAGTTCACTTTCTCCTTTTCCTTTCTTTCGTCAATGAAAGGGAAAAGTAATGCTCACATGAATAGAAAGAGAATGTTCCCCTGATGGGCATCATACATTTAGTCGTTAATGTATCCTTGCTTTCATTGCGTCAGTTTTAAATCAGGCCCATGGCTCTATCCGAAAAGCAAAATTTCCAGTGACACCAATGGGGAAAATGATGGAGAGTTAAATGCAAATGACGAGACGTCTAATTGAGGAGGTGATCATCAAAAGTAGCCTAAAATGTCACGCTATTCATTAAGACTCAATGGGTGGAGAATTCATTGAAGTCTCTGAACTGTTAAGCGGGACTAATCAGCAGTCACCTTAGCATTAAGAAAATGAAGAAGCTCTGTAAATCTGCTGACGAACAAGGTATTAATGTGTCATTCAATCAAAACTACGGAATATTAACGTCCATTAGAAAAACATCAATTTAAAAACTAATATAAAACTTTAGTGGACATAAGACGTGTTCCGCCAATGCCAACTCAAGCTGCCGATGTTTCAATATCATGGCCAATAAATGTTGGATATCAAAACAAACCCTATCGGAATTACTGCGGTCAATTACTGCTCTGTATTTCCGATAGGAAGTGATATTTCTAATTCAATACCTGAGCAATAGCAGAGTACATTTTATCAGACATTAAAATCTACAACAGAATAATATATAGCCATTTGAAAGGCAAACTTTGACGCTCAAGTATCAGAATTTGTTATACACTATTCCCCTTTAGGAAACCAAATTTTCGCTATATGTATGCTGACGATATGATCCGCAGTATAGATGTCATGAACTCACATAAGAGAAAAGCCTAAATTCACCCTTGGGTTAAATATTGAATAGGGTTTTCTCTTCTCATTTCAGCAGGGACTGCAATAGAGCTAATATTGGAAAAAGAAGTTGCCTTAGCGACCACACATGTGGCTCATTTAAGTTCCACAACAAAGAGTAATTATCATCACAAATAAATTGTAGAAACCGTGAGAAGCCAAGTGAATGGCAAAAACATTTTAGTTTTGGAAAGCACACAAAAATTAAATTAACATTCGTTATACGTTTTTCAACTATAGGTACCACTAATTGGAGTAAAGTGCAAGGTGGAAAACGGCCTGACTCAATGTAATATGAATGGATATAGCTGCGAACAATATCTTCTGTTGAGAGCGTAGTTAATTCAGAGATCTGAAGAGAAGATAAAGTTCGAGGGTGGACCGAATCAAGGAATTAGAATACATAAAGACAATAGAACGCCGAGGCAGATGCTTAAGGGAAATGTAGATATCATGTGCAAGGTTCAAACGCCAAATGAAATAAGGCGAAAATTTATTTGATCAATCAAGCCTTCGTATTTTCTAAACTAGACTAAAAATAAGCGATATAAAAATAATAGCTTAAGACTTAACATTGGTGAAACGAAAGAAACACACCATTTTTGTTATAAATCTCAAATGCATGCGCCAGGAAAAATAATATTCCAACTGGTGAAATAAAATATTGCTTATCATCTGACAACCATATTAACAAACGAGGATTTGCTTTCATTACTACGAAACTCCTAGCTCATTGGATTCTTGTGGAATTTCTTGTGAATCCCTTAGCAGCTGAATACTTATCACTCGCATGATAAAAAATGGAACTGAGATAAAATGCCTGCTCATGAGAACTCTGAAAATCTGTCAGTAAAAAATCAAATTGGAAAATAATATTCTGAAGAATATTTTTCTGCTTCTCTGAGATTTCTTTAAATTTAAATTTTTAACCATTATTCCAGACAAAGCGCCCAACAGAGGACGTTAGATTGTGAATGTAAATTCATTAAATCACATAGAAGCCGAAAAATATTCTTCAGAATATTAATACATGAGAAATAATCATTTCTTTACTAACGTAGTGAAGTACAGAGTCCTCCATATGCAAAATATGTCCACCAATGCCATTCTGTCTTCACTCTCCATTTACAAACTTCCTTGTCTAAATTCCATAAAAGGGAACTAAAATTTCTTTATAACATCCTCAACTACATCACAGACTGTCCTCAACTCCTTTCATTTATAAAGTTCCGAGTACCCTCATGGCCTACTCGCACCCATTCCCTATTCCATTTACCAGTTTCCAGATTATCGCTCATCAAACGTTCCGTTTTTTCCGCCTCCCCTCTTTGCTTAATGCTCCACCCGACAGCGTTGATCTGTTTTCTCTATCCCCTAAAGCATTTACAAACCTGGCTCACTCTTATCTCTCTGAAAATAATTAGCGCTCCCTCTTTATCCATTCAATTTCTAATATTTTGTTAATATTCTTCTCGCTGTTTTTATGTATTCATTTCTTATTTTATGTTCTGTTACTTGGGCCACAATAAATTGGAAACACTGCTCTATCGTATTTACACATCTTCAAATAATATTTATCAAATAGAATAAAACTTAAAAGTAAATAGTAGATGGATACTTTTTATGTCGTTTCAAAGTTTGATGGACATAAGCGTACAACACTCATTCTTTATCATCATACAGTTTTTTTCAAGAGACATCTCGAAATTTTCATAATTTATTTTAAGACAGAGAAAATTCTTTAAGGAAGAGCACGAGAGAGATTTAAAGGAGACATTTCGACAGAGTCATACATTTTGGTTAGTACGTAATTAGATAACAGACTCCCATAATTCTTAAGAGTACAATTGCCTAAAATGATGCGAAGCAATGCTTGGGTTATCAAATCTGAAGAATACCTGGCACAAATGAAAACAGTCCTTGAGTTGGAGACTTGTTAGTTGCTACTTCGTTCACTTTTTCAATAAATTAAAGGATATAGACTAAGCCACTTTAAAAAGCCTCAGTCGTCAAACTCATTCCTATAGGAAATCGAAGGTGATTCCAAAAATAAACTGGCAAGAATATTGTGGAATTTAGAGATTTACTAGTATATTGTCGATAAAAATTACAAACAAAAATATCGATTACAATAAACCAAACTGGTATCACTTTAATATAATGCATGTACCTACCATATTTCGATTCCACAGAGGATCCATGTCTCCGTCAAGGTCTCAGTCAAAACAAATTATCTCACAAATCCTTTTAGAAGGCTACAAATTGTTGAAGTTTTTCACTTCAATCCGACATGGTACAATATTAAGTCAGCGAGGTATAAGAAACGCTGAATAATGCCGCCACAAAAGGGGGAATTTTTCATTCGTGATGACATATCTCTTGACACCCGACCGAATTGATTACGCCATCAGCGTCCGGCCCGACTCCAAACCGGCAAAGACTCACTTCTTTTCCCTTCCTCGCTTTTAGCGTTTCGGCTGTTTCCATTCTTCATTCCATCGAGGCGTGCTTTTTTCCATTTCCTTCTCCCTCTGCAGTGTCATTTCTGGGCCGCGGGACGCCGTGACTTGCGTACGCATCGTCAAACGCGCTGAATACCTGTGCCCAGAGTATATATATATGCATCCGTCGTCCTGTTTTCTTGCCAGGGCGAAGCTCAACGCCATTCGTTAAATTCGTTTTTTTGTACTTATCGTAGCAAATGTGTCATGCTTTCTGACAGTTCGTGGGAATACGTCGAGCTAAATGTAAGCAGGTTGAGGATTATCACGGACTACAAACATGCGAGCCCACGTATCTGTGGATAACAAGTTTGTTTGCGATGAAGCACAGCACGGAAGTTCCTTAGGGTAATTTGAAAATGAGTCATGATCGTTTTTAAAAATTCTACCACTTCACCAAATCATACTCAAAATTCATAATTACGATGATCTATGAGAAATCCACTATCTACTCATGAAATTTGGGAAAAAATAAATGCAGGCTGAAATGTGATACATCTACTTTCATGTGCCTCGCAGTCTCATTTCTTTAACTACTCCCATAGTAAAGTTTCTGCTGAATGTAACATTGCACATGTGTGAAATTTAATGCTCAATGGAATTTTTACTGACCCAAAATATGTGCGATAACAGTAAAGATACGTCTCTATTCTTCTTAAAAATCAATATTCGACATACTCAAAAGGACCAACATTCCTTGCGTTGTAACTATGTCATTAGCCAAGGATAATTCATATCCATGGAAGCATAACAAAGATAATCAAGCAAGCGATGGCAGCAGCAATAAATTACGCATGTTGCATGCAAGTGAAAATGCATCAGTTACATTTTTGTTTCGAGTTAACTCAAGTGCTTTAAATATGGAACGGAAGATTTATCAGATTGGATGAAAACATTTAGAGCGTCATAATTGTCTCTTGTTCGTGTCCACGCACGTAAAAACTACGGGCATTTAATTCCACGAATAATTATTTTTTTTAAGCTGGCAATGCCGGCGCGTGTTGCGGAATATACTCACGCCATGAACACCAGGAGCATTGATAACGGAAACTTATTTCAATTGGCAGCGATTGGCCCGGAATTTATTTATCTCTGTACGATGACATGGAATAAATTACCAATCAAACTGTTGCAATTCTGACCGCTCATCACAATGAACCAGTTTTTGGTCCCCAGAGCACACGAACGGATTATTTGCTATTCCCAAAGCAGTTAAAACTCCAAATTTGAAATTCTGACCTCGTGAACAAAACAAAAAGAATTAAAAACTAAATAAAGAATACACGCGGATATATATTCCAAAAACAAAGAAAAATTGGTGCATAAAATTATGCAACAGCGTATTTCTACCGTAGGTACTATTAATTAAAACAGAAAAATAACATATACAATAAAACAAACATAAGATTCAATGTTCACATGATTTTAATAAGAAATCTATTGGTAAGGCCTTTTGCTGAGGTTTGCCATCCACTCTTTGATCAATACTCAACGGCACTTTATTTATTTTTATTTAAAAGCACAACATTCATCCTGACTTTCCGCAGAATATAAGCATCCAAGCAATTAAAAAAAACTGTGAATTTACAAAAAAGCGTTTTTATCGTGGTGGGAAGTCCTAAAGTTTATCCTCACGCTCTCCGCAAATTTAAAATTCATTTCCTCCGGCAGAAAAAAAGGAAAGTTGGAACTCAATGCTACGTTTTCCCCTAAAAACTATTTTGCAAACTCGACTTTCCCCATGAGGGGACAATGTATGCAACTGGCAATTTTTTCTCGAATAATGTTTAGTAAAGAGCATCAGTGTAAAACCACTGTAAAACACCTTTCCTATGACCTTAAACTTCATCATTAAACCATAAATAGATTCAGCCAAAATGGTGACTAAAATTTGCCCAACTCAATAGACGTGACCCTCACGTTGAATCAGTTTTCTTTTAATCAAATTACAATTCCAAAATGTAAAATAAAAAATGACAACATGTACATGCTGTTGACTGAAACAAAGTATATTTATGCTATTTCGCAGATAGAGATAATAGTTCTGCTGTTTGGTCATCTACGTCATCTTTTTGATTTAACTTTCAATTCTCACACTGATACATCTTTCCCTGCTTTTACCTAGACTTGTTGTCTAAACACCTGCATAAAGTTCCTACAATGTTTTGCGGTTTAATTTTCATCAGTTCTGAAACGTTCCACTATACAAACAGTTTAAACAAGTTCCAAAAAAATGGACTCCCTTTTTTTTCATGATCACCAACGATGCAATTTTGTATTTGATTACGCTCGCGCATCATTTTACGCATGTGAAAGGCGATGAACAGTGATATTTCATTATCAAAAGCCCTTTTGAAAGGGGTAGCAAACCAAAAAAAAGGCTGGGAACGATGCATATGACCACAAAATCTCCATTGTCCAAATTTATTTGATTTTCAACTGCGACCGTTCCCACTCGAGGACATGTCCCGATGATGAATGCTTCAGCGGCGACTCCCTGAACCCGGTCGGGGCTTAATCTTCGGCGGTGGGAGCAAAAAAGAATAGCGATCAATTAGCCTCATAATACGAAATCCTCTCCCGATCGTTCTCCGAAATCCGATTGTTAAGCGATTAAAAGACAGAGAGACGGAATGCAAGTGTGTGTATATGAGTGTGTGTTTAGCGATGAAACGTTACAACGGCAAATGAAAAAATCATAAACGAGCGCAATGCGCTAAGAGGATATGGTCCTCGATTCAATAACGTCCATTTCCCTGAGCTCTCACAATTCAGTATTTCGTTTTTAGTTGAAAGATCCGAGCTATCCTCTCCCTTTTCTCGGAAACAATGGTGCTGGATACAGCAATTGGCCAAGTCTCTATGGGGAATGAGGCTAAAATCGCTCCCCAAATCTTTTTTTCCTTCAGGTAAAGCCTGTGCTTTGAAGTACTGTTTTCACAAGGCGAATAAAGTCGGCCGGAACTGGATTTAATATCTCAAAAGTATTGATGATTATATTACAAAAATAAATTTTTAATTATTCGACATGCTTGCATGTCATCAGAGCTTTCTTCAAAATTAAGTCATTTTGTGGTAAAAATATGGGCTTTTATACTGATGATGCGATGAAACGTTACAACGGAAAATGAAAAAATCATAAACGAGCGCAATGCGCTAAGAGGATATGGTCCTCGATTCAATAACGTCCATTTCCCTGAGCTCTCACAATTCAGTATTTCGTTTTTAGTTGAAAGATCCGAGCTATCCTCTCCCTTTTCTCGGAAACAATGGTGCTGGATACAGCAATTGGCCAAGTCTCTATGGGGAATGAGGCTAAAATCGCTCCCCAAATCTTTTTTTCCTTCAGGTAAAGCCTGTGCTTTGAAGTACTGTTTTCACAAGGCGAATAAAGTCGGCCGGAACTGGATTTAATATCTCAAAAGTATTGATGATTATATTACAAAAATAAATTTTTAATTATTCGACATGCTTGCATGTCATCAGAGCTTTCTTCAAAATTAAGTCATTTTGAGGTAAAAATATGGGCTTTTATACTGATGGTTTGTCATTGAAAAAGTTCAATGTATAGTTTTTGGAATTAAAATATAATAACAAAATAGTGATATAAGCAATCCAATAATTTGATATAAAAATAAAAGATTTTGCTTTTTTCATAAAAACTTACCAAAAGTTTTTTACTGAAAATTTTGCTGATGATAATCTTGACAGCACTATAGAAAAACAATGTAATATGTACGAGACAGTAAAATACAAAGCAGCATAGTCCCTCTGCATTCGTGACGTGATACATGAACTACGGTACTAGACCAGTTGGTTTACATAACGCTTCTAATAGCGCTGCAAAATTAGGTATAATATGGTAAATAAGGAACGCAAATAAATCAGTTTATTGCATTTAAATCTTAAATATCTGTCATATATGTTCGATAAGGTTCCCATAAAAAATATATATAATACATACATAACTAAGTTACAACATACATGTTTTTTATATATTCTGGACAAGAAAAATTTCGAGAAATAAAAAAAATAAAGGGAAAGGCACCAAAGATCCATAAGGGCCTTTGAGGCTGAAAATAACGATTTTCACATCATAAAATATAAGCACTAGATGGCCGGTCAAACCAATTATGTTCTAGAGATTTTCGAAGAGAGTTTTATTGAACAGCACATACAAAGATTGGGCCATGACATCTGAGGAACTTGTAATTCAGGTTCTACCTAATGATGAGAAAGCGATGGCGAGTACATTCCCTTAAGAAAAATTACTAGTGAAATCATTCAGTTACTTGTCAAGTTTCAACAGTCAATGACAGGTGTTTCAAAAAACAGATAATATTTTCCCAATATTAACTGGTGACACTCTCGCCAGTAACTGGTGAATTCTTTAGCAAAAACTTATCAATTTTCATACAAGTAACTGGAGTTTCAAAAAATGATCAGCTGCTTTTAAGTTATTGATCACTTTTTGGGTAAGATAATGTTAAGGGCAGTGGTCGTGGTAAGGTGACGGAGCTTGAAATGATGGTGAAGTTAATCCACATCACCCGTTCTGACTTCATATTATCATCATAATTCATTCAGTCCCGAGCTGGGCCGACCTCCACTTTTCCCTGCCCCCTGCCAACTCCTCTATACCCTGATAGTTTTTCTATTTCATTCCCCGTTTTACCTGGCCTATGTATTTGTCCCAGGGCCTTCCTTGCAGGACTTTCCCTTTAATATCCCCTTCTCTCGTGCTCCATGCGAGTTCATTGTGTTTCAGGGCGTGGCCGATCCATCTAAACGATCTCTTCCTTAAGAGTATCCCATATGCTTTCCTCCACGTCTTCTATCTCTCCGAAAAATTCCTCTCTTCTCATGTCACTCTGGTTTTTTGACACATTGGATCTTCAACTCTCTCCACAAATTGGATGAAAACATAAGCATTAGTAATCTCGTTTGCTTCGTATGCCTTCAGTCATCAGCATATATTTTGCTTCTGATATGGCTCCTGGCTCCAACTTTCCTCCAAAGCTTACTCTTCTTGAATCCACTAATTCACTCCATAAGTTTATTTCATATTCTGTCTGGAATCATAAATGATCTGATCTAAAGCCAGATATCCATTCGAGCCAACTTTCTTTCGGAGAAAGTGCATATCGCACATATGTAAAGAAAACTGAGACGAAATAATTCATGTATGCATGCTAAATCTTCAAAATGATACATAAATGTTTTGTTGTTTTTTTACTTTGATACACATTTTGGCATTTATAGCACTGGTTATTGGCAAAATCATTGTCATCCTTACTTACAGAATCACTGGATTACTAGATATAACAGACTATAATTCTTGAAGAAGAAAAGTAAAGCTAAGCAAATATTGCGTTACCAAGAGCCAAAATCATTGTCATCCTTATTTACAGAAACACTGGATTCTATTTATAACAGACTATAATTCTTGAAGAAGAAAAGTAAAGCAAAGCAAATATTACGTTACCAAGAGATTGATTCATTTTGTGGAGAAAACAAATGACTATGACCATTCGTCGACAATTTTCAAAGAGAGAACCCAATCGAGAAGTCGATGTAAACAAAATTGTTACATGGTTCTGGTGGAGATAAGTTTGATGATGGATAGTTATATGGAAAGACTTAATCATTACGTAAGGCGATATTGAGAAGAGTCCCCTCTTCCTCCTAATCCCAAGGGGATAATTATACGGGATAGAATGATACAATCAATTCACATTAAGCATAAAAGACGAAATAAAATAATAGTTTTGTTGAAAAGTGTATTGCCAATTTTACAAAGTAAGGAACTGAGATCACTAGTTTAAACTTTGTCAGAGTAAATATTAACAATCATGAAATATATGATTTTACATTACTAATACACATGCACGTCATAAAGTTTATGCACTATGAATTAAGCATGATAATATATACAATAGTAACAAAATAATTAAGTTGAAAACCTTTGTGGGAAAAATATACGATTTGACTCTAATCCTCAACTAAAAAACCCACTGCAGGAAGACACTCACACGTGAGTGGAGTCGTAAAAAAACCTGCGAAATCTACAGATAGAGAATCTGATTCATGTGAAGCAAAATGAAATACAAAGAGTGAGTTTGAGGAAAGGGAACGGGAGGAGTTTAGACACTTTTGAGTGTATTTTTATGCAAGGGTGAAGGAAAAAAGAAGGATAAAAAGAAATAAAAACGATACGAGAAGGGCAAGGCAGGGGAGAGAAGGGGATTTGTGACATGAAATTCCTTGAAAGGGGAGCAGATGGATATATTTCAAAGCTATGAGAGATATTGGTATGTTGGAGATTTCGAGTGAACAGAGAGGATTAAGCAAGGTGGAAGAAATTAATAAAAGAGTATTCATTTTAAATGGCATGAAGAGAGAGGGAAAATATACCAACTCGAATAATAACGAATTATTATAACTTCCTTATCACTGAGGAATTGACCTCAAGAACCAAAGCTTTCTTTTTTTTAATGGATTAATTTTCCTTTGAATGCAGTCAGCTTCTTAAATGCCAGGTCCAAGACAAAACGATGAGCCCATACTCCAAATTTTGCTTGACTCTTGAATGTTGAGACGTGTGGATTGCGTTTCCTATCTAACTCTACTAAAATACGAAACATGAATTCTCAGCGTGTATTCACGGTGGGGATGTAAAATATTCAGTATGTACGTTCATAGCATTCTCAATATGAATCGTATTTCTTTGTTCATCTCATGTGCTTTGTGCATCTAATTGTGCATTTCATGACTCACTGGATTAAAGAAACATTGTACTGTTGAAATCTTAAACAATGGTTATAAACTTTGCTCAACCGAATACGGAAACTTTTTTCAAATAAATTTTTCTTAATCGGTTCTTGAAATTCAATATGGGCAATTTCATAAACGACAGGACAGTGACAAGGCTTCCGTCATCTAGTAAAGCGTCCCTCAGAGACCCTTTCCCCTCAGTATAGCGTCCCTCCCAAGGAGTTAAAGCAATGGCAAGCGATGATGTAAGCCTTATTGGAGAGCACAGCGTAAAGGCATCCGTTTCCCATTTCATATTAGGCTAGTCTATCGATCAAAGGAGAACGTCATATACATTCATGGACTTAGATCATTTTGCTCGTCCGCTAAAACCCATTCCCTCTTCATTACTTCCTCCTTGAGCTCTTCACATTCCTTCCCTATTCAGGCATCCCAAAATATCTCCTTTTACTTCCTCCTCGCACTTCCCCAATAGCGCGACTCTGTCCCATCAATCATAGTCCCTTAAATCCCACTACATCTCAATTATATTTGCTATAGCCTTTTCCTGCGCCATCCGAACTTCCCCGGGAATTTCTATTTTTTCTCTCCTCAAGAAGCTCTCATTTTTCTTATACACCGATCTCAATTCCTTCGTCCTGCTACACCGAAAACTGCGTTTTGAATTGGCACACAGCACACCAATATTTATCAGTCTTTATCTATCTCTTCTTTACTTACTTACTTCCCTCCTTTCTCAAAGTGCTTTCCCTCACTCACACAGCTCATTACTCACCGCGCTTACTTCTCTTAATCTTTTAATTTAACCTCTAATTTTGCAAGTACCTCATTACTTTTCCTTTAAGTTCTTAACATTATCTTCCAACACCTACGTGTTACCTTGGTTCTGAAACTATTATCATCACCTTATCAGATCTCCTTGTCTTGATATCGCCAAAATTACCATAACAGTCAGCGGCATTGCATGAGTGACCTCTTCACGAATTATACATACCTAGCCGGAAAACCTTGGCCTCTTCTCTGAATTGGTAGCATGTGCAATAGAAGATCTGTATCACTTCTTTCAGCCCAACCTTAGTCAAGGGTAGGTACTCAGCGTAGAGGGTGGTCACACATGCTGCATTAAAAGCGTTCAGAGTATTACACGCCTAACAATACAATATTTATGCTAAACTTATGCGACTGAACATAATGTTTTCCGCCACAGAATTCACGATAAAGCTACCACAAATTGTTTTTAACAATGTTCTTCCGGTGTGACCGAGCAAGAGCAACAAAATTTCCCAAAAATATGCTCACTGAAAAATATCGACTACGCATACATTCCAAGGATTTTAAAATATTAATAAAAAGGAATTAATTTCGTGCTTCAATTACTATGTACAAGTCCTAAGTGGGTCCTGAGGAGTTTTAGCGATGAATGTACTCTACCATCATGTCTAAGCTGATATAAGATACAGTTCTTCTATTTCTCAGGTAAAATAAGCACAAATTGCAAAAATTGAAAGTCTAGTGAAAATATATATGAAAGGAAAGCGGGTCTGAGCTAGGGTGGCTCCCCTGGTGACATTTGGGTTAGGGGGTCAGAAAAGCTATGCATCACGCGGCTTGTGGATGACCCCAAAATAGCGACTTTATTGTCCATCATGGCGAGGGCGTAACACGGGCGCAGACGTTTCCAAGTTATAGGAACACAAGGCAACGTTGATAATGATTACTATCAGCGCAGCCAAGCATTCTCCCCCACTCCTGTCATCTCGGTCGCCCTCATCTCCGCCACAGCTGACGCAAAAACGAAAAGCACTTGCCCCGGATTGTTTCTGCACTTAAGGGGAAGACGGTAATGCTTTCTTTTTCTTCAGCGGCGGCGGCGGCTGAGTTCCAAGGCCCGCACACGGCTCTCGACTCCTCTGATCCTAATGCTCCTTTCACCCTCTCCAACCACTCCCCCTTCCTAAGGACGACAACGGGGAGGACATTCTCAGAGCCCGCCACGCCACGCTTTTGAAGTGGAAGCGATCGCTTCGGGGATGGAGGATACAGCATAAGGAGTGAGATAGATCCCCCTTAAGACAGCCGGCTGCGGTTGGAGTCACATAGTTAATGACGCTTAGGGAAGAGTTCAGTTTTCCACCTCAGTTTAATTTCCTTGCGGGTCATACAAAGAGAAGGCGGCAAATGGTGGCAAAGTTGGGCTCGTCGATTTGAACGAGCTCTCGGCCCTGAAAGTACTTCTACACAGATGAGCGAAGCCCAGATAACTTCGTTTTTATTTGTGATACATCCGGCGTCAGGGCTCTCTAAAGTCTACGTGATGTTGTTTCTCGGCGTACCGCGACGCTTACAGGGTATCATGCCCATATTGGATTATGAATCAACCAAGTGTTAACGCACTGATACCACAGAGTTCAAAGTACTACTCACATAAAATTTTGCAAAAGTTTATCTTAATAGGTTCCCAAAATAATGCCGTAAAATCGAGTGGTATTAAGGCGCATAGCGCCTGGTAAACGGGCCAAGCGTCATCTGAAGAAAATCCGAGAAAGTCGATATCTTTGGATTCTTTTTTCAGCCTCGCGACCGGGTTTAATGCAAAAAATACCTAAACGATACGGTTTTTATCACAAACCGAAGTTACCAAAATTATTTGAAATTGGCAGGCTCTAATACGAAGCTTAAACATGAATATACGGTAGGTACTTCTCTATGATCTAGAGAAAAACATTATATTCTGCCGGCTATATGCTGAAATATTTATCCCGAAAAAGACACCTAATTCAGTGACTCGATTAAACGTAAGTCGAAGGCAAATTTTTCTTCACCGAAAAAAGCCGGAAACTTTTTGACTTATTCTCGAATATGTATTGTAAGTGGCCCTCCTTCCTCCTTTTTTAACAGGCAAATATTCATCTTTGCACTGGCTATCCCGTTCAAACAAACTTGCTAAATCCACTCAATATGAAAAACATCTCTATTACATCACGTACGTTCCACTGCATTTTGCTATATCTATTTATGCTATATCTTAATGCTTTGCTATATCATCTATCACATTGCTTACCTTCACTTGAACTGTCTCAGCCATATCTCAGTTCCACTTATGTTACTAATAAGTGTTACCCTTTCCTCTGGATCTCAAAGTTTACCCACACATTCTTTCAGGCCTTAAGAATAAAGCGTAATCTTCGGAAACTTTGTGGTATTCCATCACAACAATGTATTACAGTGAGGAAACTTTTACAAAACCACATAAAAAATTATACACAACCACGACCCGGGTTTCGACGGCTGAGCGTCATCATCAGGTGATCAAAAGTGTAAAGTAATCCCTTATATACTATCAGTCAGTTGGGGGGGGGGAGGATAGTGGGGTGAGGGGGACGGGAATGGTCAACAAAAGAGGAAAGGATAGGGGAGTTGGCGGGCAGCAAGCATTCATTTAAAAGATTAACATTTGAGTCAACATTTTAGTCTATCCTTTCCTCTTTTGTTGACCCTATCCTTTCCTCTTTTGTTGACCATTCCCGTCCCCCTCACCCCACCCCCCCCCCCCCAACTGACTGACAGTATATAAGGGATTGCCTTACACTTTTGATCACCTGCTGATGACACTCAGCCGTCGAAACCCGGGTCGTGGTTGTGTATAATTTTTTATGTGGTTTTGTAAAAGTTTCCTCACTGTAATAAATTTTTCTTTCAGGCCTGATTACTATATTTAGAAGTACTGGAGCTCTTAATCACCGAAGAGTCTCATCTTATGGGTGGGATATTTTCTCCTCCTAGGGATCTGGTTTGAACAAAAGGAGAAGTATCAGGCATTATTTGGAGGAATACAAACATAATGAAGACAGATGTTGCATTTTTCCACTGGTAAAATATATTTCTTGTGACCTAGGTTTCGATGCGCTACATCATTTCCGCAATTTAGTTTCAATGCCGGTTTGAACGCTATTACGTGAAATACATTTTGCTAACCAGTATTATGTCAGTGAGTTAAAATTACTCACCTGAGCCAAATTCCGATAATTAAAGCCTAGTCAATCGTGCACTTTACAACATTTCTCCGAAGTTGGCGGCCACAAACTTCGATGACTAATTGGACGTAATGGTTTTCACTTGCGTACCATCGGAAGAATCGTGAATTTACTTAAAAAACACAATAGTTAATTTGGCCTACCACAACTGAGTTTTGGTCGCTCAAATTTGCCCATTTCTGCGCAATTTGGACCCCAGCAGGCGGTGCACGTCAATGGGCCTGTTAGAAGTAGTCGTGCTCTTAACGGTGATCGCCTCGTACTGCCTATCGTGCATTGTTGCTGCAATACCGGGTGGGATGCGAACTATTCCAAATGAGATTAGATGCTAACTATTATAGATTCCATATCTTCTATCCATTCTTCGGTGGATAGAAGATGACAGTTCTCTCGTCAAACAGGTTCAAAATACTTGTAATGATGGAGACTATCCGCATAGAGCATGGAGCTTCATGAGCATTGTTATGGTATGTGCGGGCAGATTGGATCATTTCATTACACAACACATTCGTCCCAGTCCAGCCTTCAACCCTAAAGAAATACTGGTAGTGTTGGTGTAGGATGTTGGCAGAGTGAAAGTAAGGAATGTATGAAGAACACCATCACGGGGAGACAAAAAAAGCACACTTTAAATCCACCAAAAAAGTCGTCAGCCCAGAACGTTGCAAGTTGCTCTTACACTTCATTTACCTTTTTTATGCGTGTATAATAATTCACTTGATGTTCTTGTTCGTTTATTTTGACAGAATCAAAACAAACTTTGTTTATTTTACATGGATTTTATTCAATACTTGATTGTTGTATTGTTTGTGGTATTGAATAAAATCCATTGTAAAATTTACAAAGTTTGTTTTGATTATGTCAGTATGAAATTTTACAAAGTAACACCTGAGAATATCGAGTTATTCGTTTAATTTTGTTGAAGTTCATCAAATGAACATAAACTTTGATCTCTTCATTCAGTCACATGTCGGTCACCTTATGATGTCTCAGATTTCGCATTTGGAGCTATGTTTTCACGAATCAGTCGAGTTCAACAGGATCACCAGAGGAACCGAATGCGCATCCAACTACGTTAAGCAAAATCCTAAGAATGGCCACCAATGGATTTAATTAAATATAAAACAGTTTTATTGCTACCCGGTTTTAATGATTTTAGAGTAATAATACACTAATGTAGATAAACGCATCGCATTATTAAAGCTACTACTCAATTACTTTATTATTATTAATAGCAATTTATCATTACCAAACTTATATCTTTTTTACGCAGTTATGCTGTAAGTAGGCGACACGATTTATTTGAGATAGGAAAAATTGTGAACAAGTACAAGTATTTGGTTTATTATTAGGGATACTAATTTCGTCCACAAAGTGAAGCCTGAAGTATTGGAGATTACTCGACTGGATGACTAATGATAAGTCAACCAGCTTACACGCTGCGAAAGGACGCGTCGTTTCGCAGCTTGTTAGCTTCGTAACGACGTTGATTTTAAGGCGTTTACTGTAAACAAATACTAAATGGAAAAAGTGAGTGTTCAGCATTTCTCTCAATCAAGGTCCGAATCGGACTTTATTGAGGAAACAGCCTGATAGTCAAGTATATACAATATTAAAGCTCTCCTCAGCAGAATTATGAGGAAAAAAATGATGTCGAAAAGGATCCAATATAAAACTCAACCTCTGCCTTTAAATTCACTCCCAACGGGTAACCCATGGGAGGGACTGACGATGTCACAAGGATCCTATAGAACGGAATATAATTATGCAAATCACCATCTGAAATGCGGCTTCAATGTTTTCTCATTTAGGATGAGGTTTTTTACCACTATCGGACTCATGAACATTATAAAATACTTGAGAAATTCTGCTCAACAGCGGAAAGCATGTCGCTTTTACTGGCACAAGTAGAAAATTAAAACTGGAAACTAAGGCATTACTTATTCATGGGAATTCTTGCGTTTTCTCTCTTCGGAGGATAGCATTTAAGACAACCGACGGGCGCAGTGCCCGAAATACTCAGCCGTGAACCCCTTGCGACGTTGAAGTATATCGCTTTTCTAGTAGAAGAAAGCAATGCTTTCCTGCTCCACTTCGTGCATGTTATGGAGTGGTGAAAAATGATACAGCAACTAAGCTCATAAAATAAATCCACAAAGATTTCAACTAAATACTTTAAAGTGCAGAAGAAGAAAAAGATAGTTCTTGCAGCACTTTAAGAGAAAATAAGATTTTCATTGAACTCAAGTACCTCGTAAAATATATGCGAGCCTTTATTTCTCTTCCATTCTTCTCTGGCAAGCGCTGAAGAAAATAATGCATATACAACATTTTAAAACATCAAGTTGGCCTTTTTCCATCCGGTGCATCTCCGATTTTCTTTAGCCTACACACCGATGAAACAAAGGTAGCGGAGGTTTGGCAACACAGCAAACAGATTCACGAAGTTCACCCAACGGAGATTGAGAGTGACTGAATTTCCTAGAAGCTATGCTACGAAAGAGCCTCTGAGACAGTCACGTGACAAACGACTTCCTCTTAGGTCGCCCCCACAAATTATAGTCCTGCCACCCAGCTTACCCACTATAGGTATATTTGAAAAGTATGGTAGACCAGACTATTTTTTGCTACCTATATTTTTCCAGAAAACACTATCAATTCTCAATTAACTCTCACAGATACATTTATTCTCTGAGCAATGATGTTTCTGCTTATTTTGATGGCATGCTCGTGTGAGTGATTAACTGCCTTTCGGCTTATAATTTTTGTGAAATGAAAAACTTTAACTCTGTGATTCCTCAATGATATTTTATTAGCACGACCCGGATTTCGACGTACTATAACGTCATCTTCAACCTGAAGATGAAGTTATGTTACGTCGATATAGCCACAAAGTTAAAGTTTTTCATTTATACAATGAATAAGTTCCACCAAGTCACGCCTGAAACTACCAGGCTTAAATTGATTTCATTGATACTTGAGTCGCTCTCCCTGAGGAGTCTGGTCATACGCGGATAAAGCGAAAAACGTAATAGCTCCCGGCATTTTTCTGGAGTTTTTGGACGCACTAGACTAAGAAATAAAGGTGTGCATGCTAGTCGGAGTTGTTCCCTTTTATCGCCTAATCGCATGAGTAATTTATCTCGCCCATCATTTAATCTAAGTGAAAAATTAAAAAAATTAAAATCCGATTAAAGGTTAGGGCATAAACATCAATTTCTTCTCATAGATGGGGGGTCATTATTCCATGACGCCAAGTGGTCTGATTTTAGAGAAGTGCCCCGCTCGACCATCACAGATTTCAATGAAATTTTATATGGACCTTCACATATACCTCCAATGAACATTTGTAAAATATTACGTTCGCCGATGGTATGCTTGCTGAGATATTGCACTTTGTTTGACCCCGTGTCGCAGCCTTCTCCAGTGTGACTATGGGGTTTAGGTAACTTTGAGGCATCATAGTATCTCAGGGGATATTTTGATGAGAGAAACAAACCCTATAGTTAAGTGGGTTCTCTAGCTGTACTTCCGGAGAATTTCGCCAAGTGACGTAGAAATGGAATGACTGTAAATGCAACCAAGTCTAAGCAAAATGATAAATTCGCCACATAACTTAAATAGCTTCTTCATCATGACTTCATGTTCTCCAATTTTTGTAAAGGGACGGTGCAAAAAATGAGAGATTTTCGAAGAGATGACATTCTTTCCGTCCGAGAAACTCGGCCTCGTCCATGCCTCTCGTCATTCGACCTCTGGGAATATTGGTGATGAATAGGTACGCTGAAGTTGGAACTATACGAATACCCGGAACTTTACGAATCCACAGAAACAGGGGACGAAAATGTCATGGTGACAGCAAAGAAGTAACTCGTTTTCCCGGTATCTTCTAAACTTGAGATAAAACGGTGTAGTAAAAGATATGAAAAAAGTAATGATGCACGCTGGAACGTGACCTTGGCGTTGAAATAAATAGGACATAGAGTAGCGGTCCCTATACTTTGTTATAAGGAATAAAATATTGAGACTATGAAACTCAGTTTGAGGTATGATTGACGCGATTACATTGCTATTTCAACGAACGTAATCACGTAGTATCAAATAGACTAATTACTAAAAATTTTACGGTAATTATCATATCATAAAATATCTTTATCAGCACCTTTAATTTTAGATAGGAACCTATAATAATGAAGACCATATAGACTGGATATCAAGAATAGACTAATAGATATTGGAGGAGCCAGCTATATTTTTTGATGACCCAGCATTAATTAAGCAGATAGCAAAAGGATTACACTCATTATTAGACGCATTAAAAAAAACAGTGAAAGACATTTGGGATGAAAAAACTCATAAGAAAACCCAAGTAAAGACATTTTCTCTATAGCAGAAGGGTTAATGAAGGGAGGAAGGAAGAAATTAACTCTGGCAAGTAGAACGATCTAATTATTTGGGAAATGTCTTGAAGCTGAAAGGGCATAAAGCAAACGGTTTTAAGTGGAAAATGACATTATATAAGGGACCTTGCCCTAATAGAAGAGAACTACTAACCAGCACCTTATATGATGCTGTGTATTCACACAGCGAGACTGTCAACGTCAACAGCCTCACTCTAAGTTTATCCGCCTGCTAGAGTTTTACTTCCTACTTGACCGTGCTATAATACGAGAAATTAATAATTATTTTCTGATGGATACAATCGGAGACATTAGTATAAAAACGAATTCATACACGTATTTTCGGCCAATAACACAATATTCCAAAATATTTTCGTGTCAAATAGTCTCTGGGATTCTTCGAAGCAGATATTCTACAGTGCAATGGTCTAAAAACGTTGTCTGCCAAATTAGAAAAAAAAATATTTACCAAAAATACTACTCTATCTTACGTAAAATTGCGGGCTCTAACGTCAGTATCCTATCGCGGACACCAATGTGTTGAGTGTTACGGTAGCGCGAGGCGGGAATAGGATTGAGGTAATCAACAATCCGTCTACTCTGAGCGCGCTAATCACCGCGAGGCGCCTTTGATCGCACCTAAAAACCGACTCGGGGTGGCGCACACGGATTGTTGCGAGGCAAGGATAGGTATCCACATCCACAAGGCAAGCATCGCGAGGCGGCATCGCTTTGTGGATACGCAGCATAAAGTATGTCAAGAAAAGGCTGGTAAAGGTACCGATGTGGAGCGCGGCGCGGTGCAAAACTCAAGAGCACTTTAAGAAAAGGATGAGGACAGTTGGAGGCTTTTGAGATGTGGGTGTGGAGGATGATGGAGAGATCGGTGTGATAGGCGGATATGAGAACAAGATGAGTGGGAATGGTAGGGAGGTATAAGAAGAGGGGGATGCGGCAGGACATTAGGTGGTGGCGAAGCGCCTAAGTGAATATCACTGGCAATAAGGGACGAAGGGATGCTCATGGGAATATGGGTAAACGGGAAGGGGAAGAAAGAAGGAACTGAAGGAGCTGATATTGTAAAGAAGGAGCCAAATTTAGAAGGAGGAAAAACCTTGCGTTATTTAACAGCAGCCAATAGTATTTACGCACCCATCCTAACCTCGGTATGAATAAGAATGTATTGGTATGAATAAGAAAACCAATAAAAATAGTTGAGAGCTCATTTTTCCACATTGTTCTCACGTAGCCTTTGCGAGCAACTGGTCCCAATGGTTGTAGGGCTTCCGAGTTCCGCCACGTTGATTCATCTTTTTGGTGATGAGTTTCACGTCCATTTAATGGGGCATATTCGCATCAGGATCTGATGCCGATTGCTACCCTGTATAAGTATGTATGGTCCTCAGGGTGACCTCCCAATCACTCGGCCAATCAGCGGCGATGAAATTTAAGCTTATGGTTAGGCGGAAACTTTTTTCAATTAGTCATTTCCATGTGTTGTGACGGACTACATCAATCAACGGAAGCAAAAGTTTGAAATTGAGTTAATATTATCCAGCAAAACTACTACCTAATCAAAATTTATACTTCAGAACTATCACTTCCTCTTTATTTACACAACTTGTGAGATTCACGAAACGTGATTTTCACCATTTCAAAATCTTATCTCTATCTTGAAAGCTTTATTTCGCAAAGTTATTGCTCTGCGTTGATTTCGTATTTGATGGACAGCATTTCGATCCACCCCGCGATTGATTAAGGAGGCTGTTGAAATGGCTGAGGGACCGCGAGAATGTTTACACCTTAGCCAACTGATGAAAAAGTTTTTTCTGTGAATATATATTGGAGAATTTTGTTGGATTTCCACCATTCTACGACAACGCCATTGATTGGCCAAACAGACAGGCAGCCGTTCTCAATCTATGTATAAGTCCATGTATTATTACCTAATCATTATATCTACATTTAAAAAACTTGTCAATGACTCTCTAATAATATGATATGAGTATTAAATTTCTCTTTCACCCAAACACTATTCATAAACAACACAAATAAACGCTAATCCTCCGGCTGCTATGTGATGGAATCGGTTGGGGAGGGCTTTGCACATCGGTACGATACATGAGAGTGTTCCTCCGAAACAGATAAACTGGATCTTTCAATGAACATTTGGAACTAAATGACGGGAGCTGCAATTCATCCAAAACTGTGTACAGTAAATGCAATATCAACTCAGCGCAGAGACCCGAAAACATCGGTGCAGTTGCATGCATGAGAAATGGCAGTCTACATTTGTTTGGTTTGATGAGTTTTCAATGATTAATCTTTGCACCTAAGCACTATAATTCAATATAGAAGTCCATTAGGAAAAAGGTATTCGGAAAAACTGCTGAAAAGGAGGAAATTTCCCGAATCCACTTCTGGTATACAGGATATAACCAGGGCAAACGGGACGTTTGGACTGCTTACAGGACATGCCGGTTAGTCCTATTTTTTATTCAAGGGATTGATAGTATCAGTTCCTTCATGAAGCAAAGATAAAGACTGAAGACTAAGTTGGCGAGCTAATATTCGGCTTGTAGTAGGACGTCCAAGAACAATGGAAACTTTTGGTACAACTTTTAAAGTGCAAGAATGTCGTGCCCAGAGAAAGGGTTTACCCATTCTGAGTTGAAATCCTACACTCCGGTCGACTAAGTAAAAGTTTGCATTTAACGTATTCTATCTACAAAGTTTTTAAGGTTGGTCATTGAATACGAGATACATTTACACGCTCTCCTAGATTAAAATAGCCCAAATCCAATAAGGAAGGCCCTTGCATGAATAATTGACTCCGAATGCTCATCGAATAATTTTCCAGCAGCAGGAGTCCTTCAGCTTTAGAAAACGAAATAAAGTAGATCCCCGATATGACGCATCTGCCCTTATCTCACCCAAATCAACTCTAATAAAGCGACTGAAAAATATGTATAAAGGTTTTCTGATCCTACTTCCAAGAAAAACACTTATCTTTCACCATTTTAAAAATAGCTTCCACTTCCCTTCAATCTTTTTAGAACTTAGACTTCAAAATCGTGAAAATGTACGAAAATATTTCTTTTCCGTGTTATCACTACTCTAAAAAAATGTCACCTGATTTCATCACGCATTCTTTCCGCTGAACTATTTTTTATCAATTGACTGAGTTATTATTTTACCAGCGAGTATTTAAATTACGTTTTATCATAGTTCGAGGAATGTAAGTATCCCACTCTGCGTTAAAAATTCATCGTATGTTCAATGAAATGTTTTCATTATTTTATGCTTATCAAAAATATCCTTAAAGAGATGGAATTAAAAAATCTGCCATAAACATGTTGGGATATTGATGGATATACACATATCTACTCCTCGGACCACCAAAAATGCATGCGGCAAAAAGTGCTGGGACATCAACCATTTAATAAGAGAAAGTAATGGAATGTTTACCTCAACTGTTTTGTGTTTTTCTCAATTTACGTGTAATTAGGGTTTCATCATATATCGTCCTCATTAAATACAATATTTGGATTATTTTACTTGCTTCCTTGAAATCGTAAAATTAAATCTTTTCTGCCAGAAGCACATAGTATACGTGTCTCCAAAAGCTCTCATGCTACACTTTATGTCAACTATTTGACATCTAGTAAGGTGTCCATTGCAGTTGTTTTTTACAATCCAAATGGTAGGTTAAAATCTAATCTGGTGAATTTAAACATTTGAATTGGGGTGCATAAATTAATGCAATTGGAATTATTTATCTATTATATTGGAATTTTAACGCAATGTATTTGGGAGTAAATAAATGGTGAATTGCGACCAGAGATATTTCCCTTTCAGTCTCTTTAGTTCAATAAAGATTGTAAAACTCATTACCACATTCATTTCCTTACTTTTTTAACTGTTTTGCGAGCGAAAGAATATTGAATGAAAAGAATGTCTCGTAAAACTTTAATGCATGGAAATTTGCATTGAATGAAATATTTTTATTGAATACGTTTATCATTCATTCTAAAAATTCCAAAAAGGACAGATTCATTTTTAAAGATTATTCAATTGACAGTTTGCCAAAGAGACATTAATGGCTTGCGCTCTTATACGAGCTTATGTTGAGATTCAGTGGAAATACCTCGCTACAAATAAGGGTAAAAAAACTGGAGGCTATCGGCAAATCGGCACCACCATGGATTTCCAAAGAAGGATCACGACTTGACATAAATCCAACCCCCTTGGATCAACATATTCATTCAGCTTATGTCGCCAGAGAAATAACAGAGACGTAAGAGATAAGATAACAGAGTGAAGAGCACTTGCTTTGTTCCAGATCCTTGAACCTTTCTATCCTGCGGAAACTTCTTTTACGGCCATTGAGAATTCAACTTGTGACGAAGGAATCTTGAAAAGGCTCCATAATGGACCGGATCTCCATCCGAACTCTGAATTTCAATCACGTAGTGACGGAGGAAGTGAGGATGAAAGGTGCGCAAATGTCGCCCAATTGGACCACACCGAGAATACTGAACAGTAAAGAGCAGAGGAGTGGTTATACATTGAGGGAGGGAGGATCTCCAAAATTTAATTTTAAAAAATCAACTACAACAAATAGAGCTTGAGCTAAGGGTTAGAAAGGCGCGTAGCCGATGGAATAAGGAAGATAAAGGGAGTGATAACCCCTTGGAATAATTCTCATCTCATATCCCCTTAAGGTTATTTCAAGTTTTCTTCACATTGTAACCCATATTTTAAACATAATAATAGATTAATTAAAAAAGAATCCTAATATTTCCTAATCGAATCATGCCGTATCCCTTTCAGTGCTAAGATCAAATTTTTCCCCAAATCAGGGAATCAGGGGCTAAAACTCGATCGACGGTTCTGCACTCTTCCAGATAAACCTTAGCCGAATGACTTTCTAATACTTCCTTGAAAATCGCAAATGGAGGATGGAAAGAAACTCGCCCCTACAACAAGAGTGTTTGACACTTGTCATTCATCTTAGTGCTAGATTTAAGGTTACCTACCTCCACTTACAACATTATTCTAGTTATGATGACTGATTTTCTTGATTATGGCATCACTCTTAAGGCCCACAGTACCTTGGCTCCTTCACTTCTCCAACCATAGTTGTTGAGGTTCATCAAAATACTCGCTCCACACAAGAGGATACACCGAATAATAGGCAATGCCCACTGGACATCTATAAAATACTTAATTCCAATTAGTGCTAAACTGACCGCTAAAATGCTAATCCTAAAACTTCCAAAATTAACTGCTAGGGAGCATGCAGAGTTGGGTATTTGGCGAAGAAACGATTCTAAATGAACTGCTAAATTTAGGGAACTAAGTGAACTATTCACTGCCCCAGGCCGTAAAACGTTCAACTTGAACTAAAAATTCATCATCAACCGCCTACTCCGTCGACTTTAAATGCTCTTTTCATTTTAACTTGCCGACAGTGAAGTCGGCGCAGGCAATGAGTTATTTCACTATCTTCGTTGGCGTGCGACTCCACTTTCTCTCGGAGAGTACTTCGCAGACGATAAGGCCATTTAGTTTCACCACCACTTTCGACGGTGGCGGCCATCATTAGCCCGATGTCGGATGGTGCTTTCCATTCGCGGCGTAAGCCAACAATGGTCGGCAAATTGCCGCCCTCTTGCGCTTTCCATTTTTGTAAATAGTTGAATTTCGCCGGCTGTCGATGGCTGCCCTCCCCAGAGGCGAACAGAGCAAATAAAGAACTATATGCGCACTCGTCCGTAGCCATCTGTAAGCGAGATACACCATACACTACGCATTTGTGAAAATACCCTCTTCAGGCTGCTTTTCTTTTAATATGACTGCCTGGCAATCGCCAATTGCCGGTGTAAAAAACCGGCTGTCGCCGCTCTCCTCAGGAGATTTATTCAAAATTCAATGAGATGATGATTAACAGCGAATTTTAAAGAAGTTTCGACACTCTTGTGCAATTATGTGATGATGCATAATGATGAAAGTGATGATTAATAGTCAAAAATTTTTAATACTAGATGGTACAAAAGATAAAACCAAATGCTATCATTGAACATTTATTAAATATAATCTATTATACAGACCAAGGAGCATGAGGTCTGTCCAGCCTAAAAATATTTGTTCGATTTTAAAATTATTTCATGCATCAACTTTTTTTTCAATATTATGGGCGCATGTTTTAACGGCGCTTGGTAACCTTTCTCCCTTTCTTAAATCGCTGGATGTAGCAGATAGTATGGGGCATTCAAAGTATATAAGCTACATTTCAAAAACATAAATTTATTTTAAATAATTTAAAGCAAAAAACTTTTCACAATATTTATGTTTATTTAGGTCATAGTTTTCAGCTGGACAATATTCACCGCTGAAGAATATGCCCAATGTAACCAATGTCATTTATATTCTATTCAACTCAGGAACCTCATATCAAACTAAAATTTATATCCTTAAAAGAAGTAGGGTTGTCATGAAGCTCCTGAAACTGCTTTGCTTCTCTCAAAGCTGCCAAAGCTCCATCGGTTTACAAAACTCTTTGTACATTTACTGTCGGTGAGTGATGCAGTGTGAACAAGCTAAAATATATTTGTGTACACTAAAGTGGTGAGAAAGAGATTGAAAATTGAAGTAAAATCTAAAACGTGTCTCAGTAATTTTCCCAGGACAATATTTACACAATACTATTTTCTGCCTATTACACCAAAGTAGGTAAATAAAATAAAATGTTAAGTAATGGCGCAATTGCGAATAATGGTGAACGACGTAGAGTTCACACGAAGACGCGTATTTTACTTAAAGTCTAGTCTGATATGTCCATTAAACCTAAATAAGCTGGAATTATATCCCCTTTAGCATTTCAGAAGATAAAGAGAAAAATAAATTACTGCACCTTTCACATTCTACCCGTAAAAAATGCAAAGAAAATGAAAATCGAGAAATACTTAATTTTCCGCCCGAGTGATTTGTAACTGCTCCTTCAAGCGTAAGAATTAGCCCTTAAGTTTAGTCTTCCATTCTGTTTTTCGTCGAAATGATGATTTACAAGTTTAAGATAGGGCGTAATGTGTATTCTCACAAGCTCTGAAAACAGAAGCAGATAACGCTTCCATGAGAACATTATATAGCAGATTCTAGCGCAAAAACTCTGATTTTTCTCCAAAATACAATTGATTCGCGTATTCTTAACAACTGTATAACAAAGACAATGAAAATGTTCACGCAATCACACGGAAATTTGGCGTTGGATATCTGTAAAATGTGAAATACCGTCGAAGCAAGTGCCGGTTGAAGACAAATTTTCTGAATCTTTATGATTCGTTAACAGTCTTTTAAAGAGATATAACAGCGTTGTAAAATGAAAATTGTTGGATTTAGGGCCATTTGAAGAATGCATCCCAAATGTATTATGAGCGATCAAATTTGTGAATCGGGACGGAATTTACGATATGGATTATAACGGCCTCATACTAACAAAGGAATCAGGAGAGGTAGTAACAATTTCATTGCCATACTAATCGAGTGAAAGTAGCTATGATAGCAACAGGGCCTCATCCAAAGTTAACAAATACATATAAATGCCTAAAAGGTGTCTCACGGAGCGTATACTAACCGATGGATCGGATGATTCCTTGTTCTTCGCCAACCGGATAGGTCTCCTCAATCAGTTTCTCATTTATTAAAACTAATTATTATGAACAATAAAAAGTCATTTTTTGCCATTAACATGCAGTTTTTGTTGACACGATATCCTTCCTGATGGGCTGCAAAAGCTCGAATGAAAAATGGATATACTACGGATACCGCTACTCCTTCGCCGATAAGGGAACTTGCTTCAGACTATTATTTACTTTCTATTCAAAAGTGCAGGGTGACAGGTAGGCCTGTGCGATTATCGGAAAAATCGATATCGATCAATTATAAGAATAATTGAAAATTTGGTCGGTTCAACTGTCGGGAATTGAAGAAATGACAATTCATTGAAGTCATTCAGTTAATTGACAGATGCCAATTAATCGGCATTGAAATGGGTGCCAATTAATTTTCATTGCTCAATTAATTGATAGGACTCAATTGGATCGTACTTTTCAAATGCTTTCCTTTGGCAGTGAGAAGAATGAAAGACCTAATTTGAAAAACAACAATATAATTCAATCAGTTAACATTTGTTAATTAATTAAAGGAATATATCGCTATTTGACGACAAGGATATGAGATCCTCAGCGTGTTCATCCGGCAGACACTGGCGTGAGTGTCGATGACGATGTTCCCACCGAGACTGAACAACCTCTCGGACGCAGTGCTAGTTGCCGGGATAGCTACATATCTTCTTGCTAACTTCTGGAGGGAGGGGTAGGCCGTCACCACCGTCAATAATCGTCAATTAATCGATTACTGGACAATAATTGTGAATTGAGTAACAATTGACAATTGAACAGCAATTGACACTTTGCAAAAAAGTTACAATCGAGTCAATTACCGCAATCGACATCGATGTGCTGAAATAATCGATCAATTGTAAGAATAATTGAATCGAAGATTCAATTAATCGAATAATCGCACAGGCCTAGTGACAGTTGATTCACATTTTTTTATTTTTCAAAGATATTTCTGAGTATCTTTCAAGCTTCAATGGTAAACATCATCCCCTTATCATTATTATTGAACTTTACCTCATCGCAGGGAATATGGAGATTGGAGGTGGTGACACCGTCCAAATTGAATATTTTTATGTAAGTTTTGTGGCTAATGTGTTAAAATAACTCTCCTTAAGTGATCACAAACTTTGAGTTATTACACAGTAACACGTCAGCACCACCGGTGTCTAATGTTATCGGATAGTTGGTGGAATAGTAAGATCGACTGAAGACATCAAGTGAAAGTAGAGAGAATTCGAAGTGAGTAATTAAACGAAACCGTTAGATTCAAAGGAATGTAAAAAATAATGGGGTAATTGCAAAAACAAGTAAACCCAAAATGAAATATCAATAGGGTTATTTACGTAGAGAATAAAATAAATGCTAGGAAGCTTGGGAGATAAACGTGTAAATTTTACAACAGATGCGCAAGAGGGGAAACAACACAGAAGTAAGCGTGGGTACAGAGATTCGCAAATGAGAACCTAAGCGATGGAGATGTGAAGCGAAGACCAAGCATGAAAGCCACGGGCTGAAGTAATTAAAAATTAAGAAGAGAGGATCTAAGTGGCCAATAGAAGGAGGGAGGAGAGGATCCAAAGCTTTGATGGAAACAGGGATAAATTTTAGTCGAACAACAAGATTGAAGCAGCCAAACAGAGATATTCAAATGAGATACACAGGACGCGAGCAAAGGGGTTATATACAGTATTCTTACCGCAGATGTTACATCCGGCTGGAATAAGTGAAAATTAAAATGATATATTTTTTAATAGAATGAACGGATTTATATTTTTTTAAACAGCCAGAGGAATGGACAACCCAAATTTCCCATTGCATGTACGAACATCAGATTTATCTTTCATACTTTGACATAGTGTGTGAATTCAATATTTATTTGAAAGGTAATGCAACTTTTATAGATGATTAGCTTTAGCTTATTTAAAACATTAAATTATTTATGACAGTGCGTTTTGGCCTAAACCATTGAAAATAACGGAGTTTCAAATTACCGAAAGTTCACGCGGATTCAATTGAAATAAATCAAATTGTGGCTCAATTTGACTAGCATAACATCTTGTACGAAAGGCAGCCTAGCAAGGTAAATCGAAGGTACGTGGCGTGTGGAAATGTACACCCGTGGATTATATTTAAGGTGGTGTTGCATCATGAATTGGATAGCCTTCACAGAAAGCGATGTTATGCCAGCAAGAACGATTTGTAATGCAAAGCAGGCACAAAATTCTTCCAGTAAGTCTTCCATAATATCGGGATGTAATTGAAAAGTTTGCAATTACCAACTTGAGAATTCGCGTCGATAAATATTTCACCGTATTTTATCGCGCTTAAACTTCCACTCAAATGCTTGTAATGTAAAGGTTAGATATTTTCAGAAACATTTAAAAGCATATTTAATAATCCGATCCCAGAGACTTGCATATTTTTGAAACTTTAGCAAACGAATATTGATGTTACGTGCTCGCGTTGGACCCTACCATACGTCATTTCACCACAGGCATTAATCTATATCCCTGGCATCATCAGCCCTGAAGATGTTGGGAAAGTCTCCCAACGAAACTTCGGGGTACATCATACAGACCTTAACCCGGTTGGAAACCCGAGAGGAATTCATTCAATCTATATCCCCTTTTTTGCTATGTTACCATTTCTATTTACTCAGATTTTTTTGTGAATTGTAACAGAAGTTAAAGGATGAATGCTACCGGCGAGTTTTATGATTCTTTGAACAAGACAATTTTTTTTTACAGTAGTAGTTAATTATTGATTTATCTCTAATTTGATAGCTTTTCACTGACTAGCATCGTTTATTGATAAAATGCCCTAGGTACAGAGTTATCTACAGAGCTCCGGGATTATTAATTAAGTAATAACAATTTTTCGAGAGTAGTCAATTACATTTGCTACAGAATAAACATTTCTGGTTTATATTATACCAATAACAATTTTACGTACATTTAAATGCAACTAGTGTCACATATACTATTACTAGTTTCCAAATAAAATATTTTCCTCGGCATAATCGAACTTGAATCAACCAATTGCCTCTCCTGTCTGCTTTCGGTTCAAATGAATATTCCCGATTTCCGTCCATCTTTGAAACGGGTGGTCTTTCAGATTAATTGTTCCTGATGCATTTGCCTTTTCCCTAAATACTAAACCATCTCTTTCACAACAAGGATCCATCCCCTCCTATTTCTTCGAGCATTAAAGGTGATGTTCAATGCGATGTCATGATATTTCACCAGCATCATTCAATATATTTTATACCAAATGTAATGAAACATAAGATACGCTGTGGGCCGCTTGTTATAGGAGCACCCTCCGTTGCTTTATTTGTACACTGTTTTTAAAAGCGTTTTTAACGGAGAAAACTGACGGTGAAAATAAACAGACGAGTATGGACGAGATTGTATGCATTAGGATTGTGGCTGTAAAAATGCAAAGAGAAATTTGGTGTAGCTTTGAGCCAACACATCACAAAACTTATCAAAATATTTTCTTTGACTCATAGCTAATTACATTCTCGGACTTTTTATAATATACAAAGTCCTCACTATATTATTCTAAGATTTTTTCAAAGCAGAAAAATTGTTTTCTTGTTTGGAAGTCTCACGGCCTTTGGCACTGTAACCCCAGCCTTCAATTAAGCGCACTAGAAATATCCACGTGTCAAGGATTAGAATTTTTTCTTCTCCAGGTTAAGAAAACTCCTCACAAATAATAAACGTTTTCAAGGAGCATTTAATTCACTGGTATATTCACTGGGAACGCGAATTCCATCCAGTAATATAACATATAGCTTAAGGAGTTTTCGGAAGTCTTCTCAAGAACGAATTTTCCTAAACTTTTTCTTCACAAAAGATAGAATATCCCATATCACGTCGAGTTACTCCTGTGGAGAACACAAGCATTAAATACTAAGTTAGATATTCTACCGTTTATTTATGGCCACTCCTGAAATAATTTGAAGAGAGAAACATTTAGGGTCGACCATTTTTTTTTCGTCGCCGACATTCAACTAACGTGGTGACATGTATGTCTTTTTTTATTCCTCGCTTTACTTAATCGCAAACTCCATTGAGTCTCCCTGTGTTTCTTGCTGTCATATCGCAGCAAAATGCTTCAACTTCCCCATCGAGATCTCATTATTCCTGCACCATTGCACAGCAATACATTGGTCTTTCCCACAAAAGATACATTGGAACCCTTAGGACGATGCTCAGTTCCCCTAGCTGTAGCTACTACAAGAAGCCTTTTACATTTCTCATCGGCGAAGATTTTTCCAACCCTTTGAATACTAACATCTTCAAATTGTATATCTGTTAGTGCTACCTAACACCTAAGCTGGCAAGCAATTAAACGATTAAAAGTTTCATAAATACAGCATTTTAATTATATCATCCATAATTAATCTAGTCTGTAAAACTAAAATATTTCCGCACACTCCTCTCCTGGAAGAGAATAACTTTTCTGAGCCACAATCAAGTTTCTTTTGCTGATATTAGAGCTTCATATTAAAATAATTCCACTTCTTTCGTGACTAAAAAAGGATTAGAGATTACATTTCAATTTAAGTCTCGTTGATGAGAATACCACCCTCGGCACCAGTCGAAAATGCAGTTTGATCCTCATCATTTCCGATCCCGTTAATTAGGTCGGCATTGCTCTTGTCCAACTGAAAACTCATCTAATAAATCGTAATAGCACGAAAGCATTTATAACCTCGGAGTGCTCCATTAATACAACGAATGTCCAAAAAATAACACAATAATGCCAAAATGTCAACAGTCTAGTTCACTACGTCACGTCTTTCTATTACCCTATTACAATAATGTTTAACACAACGTGATTTGAAACCGAATGGAACAGATTTAGCGTGCGTCTAAAAAGATGAACGAAGTTATAAAAAGAAGTACCTACAACCCTAGGATCTGACTATCGAATTCCATGAGACGTTTTAAATCATGAATACAAGTCTAGCCAATCAAACGTACTTGTCCACGTGAAAGCAAACGTTGAATACCTTATTCAACAATCACATGCATAACTTAAAATCACCAAAGTCGCTTTTCCACCATTTGAATGGCGACAGGCAGGCCCAAAACACTAATTAGTCATTCCACTTAGTCCATACCTTAAATTTCCCCAGTCCTTAAAAGTTTTCACCGAAAGCAGTCCGCAGTTATAAAACTTAATTTCTCTTTTGCGATGAACTCAAGAGTTTATGGAAGGCAGAGCGTATAAAAAGAATGTTTCATTTCCCATCAAGATAATCTTCTCGAGTCTTTAAGGATTTGTAAACTAGAATGCTCCACAAACACGCGATGCAGCTCTCTCGGAAAACATTCATAAGCCACCAGTAATGCCGAGTCTAAGGATATTGCGAGCGGTTTCAAAATTTGACCGAACTAGTGGAATGAAATATGTACGCTCTACGCCTCGGGTTGCTTTATTCAAGGCAAAAATTCATTCCTTGTATTGCACCATCATCAAAATGGATTCTCGCTTTGCATTCCATCTTGATGGCGAGCGGATTAGCTTTGTCGTCGATAATACGCGTATTTACGGAGCGTGAATCTCGGGTGTACGGTGGCCAGGAGGAGCAATGTTAGCAAATAATAGACCGAATGTGCACGCTCCCTATATACATACATGATAAACAAACGCAAAGGCTTGCAATTTTCCACGCCGATGAAAGGCGCCGGAAGCTATTCCCAATGAAATTGCCATCTCCATTTAGCAATTAAAACTGGCGGAAATTGAAATGTCTCCGGCTTCAACTCCTCAATAACTCTGGTTCTCGCCTTCCTTTATGGAACATTCCCATTTACCTAATGGTAAAGAATTTACAACGGTGCAAATTCACACCATAATGAAACAAAATGACACAAAAAATCACAATAAAACTCCACTTCGTTTTCATGTTATTTGAGATTCATTTGAATTGATTGGATTTATTGTATTTACTGGACGATAATACTCCCTTTCCAACCCACTGTGCAGCACTTCTACATTCATTAGGCACGCAAAGATGCAAGTTTGTTTGACGTCGCGAGTGTTTGAATTAAGCTCCACGCCATTCTTTGGTATTAGCAACTTCATGACTCACCCTCTGATGTTGAGGAAATGTTTTCCAAGATAGAAGCATCTCTGTGAGAGATGAAAAAGGATATCAGCACGTTCTAAGTCCAAGGAGTTTCGTATATTTGTTTTACGAAGTGCGAAGAGAGTGAGCACATGATAAATGATAGTGAATTAATTTCTGACGAATATTACCACCTTAAAACGACATCAGGAGAATCATGTTCTAATGCAATGCTTTTTCCGTAAAGTATTTTTCAACGCTTATTTAGATATGGAAACTAATTTTTGAAAGACGCATTGATGAAAAGTTGCATTATGAAGTGTTCATAAAAATTTCCAATTGGATGATATTAAAATATCATTTTAAATAAAATCCTGAGATGGCGTACTTTGCGAAAAAGCTGGTATTTGGGAAGAAAATAGATATTTTCAAAAGGCATTTAGTTTTAATGAAAATCAGAATAATGTGAATAGGGAGCGCACATGATTTTGATTCGAAATTCAGATTCTTATGATTTTTACTCATTTCTCATTCCCCTAAACGATGTTCTAATATTGTTCTTTCGAGCGTTTCAACTGTAATTATTTAGGTGTCTTATTTAGAATAATAGTAATAAATATTCTGCTGATTTGAAAGCCTCACAATAGACTTCTAAAGTTTGTTTATGACGGCATCCGAAGTTGTCAGTATTATGATATTTTGACTAAAGATAGAGAAATTGCACGAGAGTTAACGTTTTAATTGGTGTCCTAGAAATACAGAAAATATTTGAAGAACCAAAAAAACTTATCTTCATAAAATATTCGCTAAAAATCTTAAAATGTTACCGGTAAATTAGTTTACCAAATTAATAAAATAACTTCCGGCAAAGTAATTCTTAATTTTGACCAAGCCGTTTTTTTTATATCCTTTGCGTTTTTAATTTTGAGAAATGAGGAGACTTGATGGAAGATTCGCAAAATCAAATTTCAGTTTGCGAGTTCACAACTTGACTTAGAAATTGTAGATTCGTTGAGGTTTTCAATGATAAGGTCTCAAAACCAACTAATCATTCCATAATTAACTTTAGCTATCATAAGTAAGTGCAACGCAATAATGGGAGCCATTAAATGTATAGAATAGCTTGGACTTTCTCATTGAAATAACGTTGCCGTCGACGTTTTGAGAAAACCATCAGGGGGTCAATTGTGTAACTTTGGTGATCCCGTTCGGAATGGAATCGGGATTCCGAAGACGTTACGAATGAAATCAGCAACAATTACGATTTGCGATTGTACTATAACTCATTCCGATTCCATTCGTATGAAATTCCGAGTGGAATTTTATACGTTGCCAAATCTCACCAAATATATGCCCAATATAAGTTTCTGCCCATGCGCTAATGAGTTTGCTCCCCCTCCTCCGCTCCAAACAGCCCCCCCCCCCTGTTCGAAAACAATTTAAAGTGTCGAGGCGCAAAATATCACCTATATCGGGAAAAATGTATTAACACTCGTATTAGATGCAAAATCGAAATCTGAGTTGAATGAGCATTGTGATTGGTATGAAATGGACACGGAGCTTAATGATAATAATTAAATATCAAATAATAAGGGTGGAATTGCCTCTGAACGAAAGACATTAATAAAATAAAGGATAATGTCTTTGAGATACTTAATTGAGGAGACATTTATGGACCAAAGATTGGACCAATGGATTATAAAGTACATTTTGTTCTTAATTCGCTGCCATTTCAACGGTGTGGATATATTTCTCCTGTATTCTTAGAGTACTTTATAATTAGAATGCATTTTGATATCACCATGAATAAACTGTCACAAAATGCTTTAAGCTTTCATAAAACCGAGATTCGAGCTTAATTTTTACCTTTCATTACGTTTATGACTAATCCTTTTTGTGAAAAGAATATTATCACGGTAATTTCACTCTTGAATAATGCGAAATTTGCAAATAATATCGTCACATCGCCATTTTTTTGCTATTCAGAAGATAATTCCGATTCCTTTCCTTAATTCCGGCACCTCATAGTTGAGTGGAATTATTCCGATCCGAAAATTCCGTGTGGATCGAAATTTGAGGCTTTCGCAATCGCATTTCGTGATTCCGCGCGGAATTAATCCAAAATGGCGGGAATTCCGCTACGGAAATTATGAACGGAAAGTTACACAATCGGCTCCCTTTCGTAGATAGAAAAAAATTTGGCCATAAAATATATTGCTAAACGCAGAATATAATAGATTGTTGAAAAATTGTGATATTCAATAATTAACTGTGACCATATGCAATTTCATTAATTTTTATCACTCCAAATATTACACTTTAAAGTTTTCAATGTGCACAAGAAACATTTTAGAAAAATTGCTCTTTAGACCTGCAAAATATTTTCCAATTTTTAAACGCATAATTCTACTTCTTACAATTTTTACTCGTTGTTGAAATTTTGTGTAAGAAATAATGAAGTGTTTCCAATAAAACTGCAAAATCATAACCCTTTATTAACGCAAATCACCCTTTCTTTACTTTGAATGCTATCAAGTGTCAAAACATGATAAATCTGTCCATTCATATCGACATCACGCCTCCCACGGCGACCCTCTGTGGTTAAGAGGTTTTTGAGTCCCCAGCGCATGAAGTTTTTTCTCGGTTCAACATCTTTTCCGTTCTCAAAGTGTCCTTCAATATGGAGACCACCTATTGGACGTTTTGGATATCCCAATGGTGGAGTTCCCAGAACGCGGAAAATTCCAGCGCAGGATTTTGACGTCATTTCCACATTCCGTCCCTATCTTTGACTGCATTCTGATATTTTCTGCACTTTGCAACGCAAGCCACTGAAACTTGACGTCGCGAGCGAATTGACTGCGATTGGTGGGCGGAAACGAGAGAAAAATGAGAACAACCTTAGCCAGTTTGATTAAATTCCAGTAACAGCATTTATATAACCACAATTATTACAATAGAAAGCAAGCCCGTAGGCTAAATACCGTTAACTTGGACTATACAAGACGAGCACAAGTCACAAGTGGCACCAAGCAGTTACGTCCTTCTCCGGCCGCGGTCAGGTTCAAAGAGAGCTAGTCCCTTCACGGTACACTTTGTCAGCGCAGGAGGGGAATCAGCTGACCAGTGGGGGAGTGGGGAGAGTAGGGGAGGTGCTATCACACTTTGGATTGGTGGGAATGTTCACAGGTCGACTTGAAAGTGGAAAAAGATGTCAGCACCAGCGCGGACCAAATAAAAGCAGGGTGCTTGCAGGAATCGCGATGACCCGAGCGTTCGCGCTGACCAGAGCCAGGTCGCGGCACTTGTCTCATCGCTCTCTGGCAATTTGCGAGACGCGACTGTCTCCTGGAGTTTCTGAGTCTCATAGGAGTCTCCGAGGATTTTCGAGTCTCGAGGTTTCGAGAAGGAAAAATTGGCACAACTTCTATACCCGTCCCAGCAATAGTAACTACCATTATGTACACTTTGTGCATTATGTACTATCACACACAATTGAGCTACAATGAGATACCTCAATTTTAGACAAAAAATTATTTCTCCTAAAATCGCAGTGTACTGACGTGTATTCCATATATTCCATATTAATTTTTTTTAATGTATAATCTGTTTGTAATAAGTTTCAACGGGTATATGCAAGACCATTATTTAACTAAAAAATGCATTAGAATCTTTTAGTTAAGATCTATGAGTTATCAAATTATTCTGTGTATCTTTTATTTAGGTTTATGTATTGTTTTCCCCGGATATTCCCGGATTAACCCGGATTTTAAATGTGAATTTATTTTTTTAACTATCGAATGGTATGTTTTGGTTTTATGTATGCATATTGTTATTGTATTGCACGGGTTAAGTTTTATTGTGACTTTTATGTTTTTGTTCTTTCTATACGATTTTAAAGTCCTGATGATGGTTTAATAATAAACTAAAACTTTGGCAAAGAGTTGAATTTAAATTGAATTGGCCAAAAACGTCAAGAATATTTTAATAGAATTATTGATTGTGGTCATCAAAACTTAATGAGATTAAAAAAATAATTTTTTTCGACGATAGAGAACACAAATTGGTATCTTATAATTTTACTTTTAAAAATAAGTGGCATATCATGATTTGACAGCACGGTTGGTTGATGTAGACTCACTATCCGTCATATATATTACATGCATATACCAAATTGATCCGTATTCTCTGGAAGAGTGGAGGAAATTACCCCTCAAAGTTTTTCTTCCCTCGAGTTCTCGGCCGTACGCTTCTGCATGTGAACACTCAAAAAGGTTATTCGGTTTCGTAATAATAAACGCGCTATGCGGCTCACCGCAGCGAATTACCACGGAAAGGTGAAGATGGATAGGTGGAGCCTTCGCCGCCCATTTGATGTGCCAGTCACGAAACTTCCGAGGGTAGGCTACATAGGTGTGAGTTGGGATGCGGAAGAGGGGTGAGGATGGAGCGTCGGTAAATCACGCTTTTTCTCTCTGCACTTTCAAATCTATTATAACCATCTGGCACTCTGGCCGTGGCCACCTTTTAAACTGAAGTGGGGTCGGAAGGGGAGACGGCCGCGTTAGAGGGTGGCGGGCCCGGGTGCGTTGAGAGGCGAAATGTCGACGCCGAAAAGAGGAGAGATGATGGGAAGCTTTTAGAGATCGGATGTTGAGACGTTTCCAACATCCGATCAACCTGCACCAACCTGCACCAACCTGCACCAACATCTTATCCTTCAATGTGGTGTAGTTGTGGAATAAAGTGTTGTCGGAGCGAAACTGCTGCAGCGCCAACTGTTTCGGTCAGAAAACTGCTTCTAATAACTGTAGCAAACAACAGGTTAGTTTCGCGATCGTGCCGCAGCCACGCCGTTGCGCTCTGTGCTGTTTAGTGGAAACTGATAGCTGTAGCTGAGACTGTTTCGTCTTCTATTCTGTTCCAGTTCTACTGCACGTGTGGCTGCGTTGCGGTTATAAGCTAGAATTTGATGGACTTCAATCTATTGCAGGCGGTTGCCAGTTTAATAAGCCAACACATGTTCAAACGCACAGAAACTTCTAACAGCGCCGATCGATCGCTCGCTGTTTGGTGTTTCCAGCTGTTGTACACAACAGGGTGTTTCACGGAACTGTTTCGTTTTCAAAATGTTTCGGTTGCGAAACAGTTGCAATGAAACTGTTGTGTTCTTTTTGTGCAACCACTAATGTGATGCATATGATTCATTTGTCTAATGGGAATAGGAGAAAATAGATGTTGAATATAAATATCGAAGATGCAATAATGTCATACTTTTTTCTTGGCTCCTTGTATTATGTTTTCACGAGGTCTCTCGCATACAATTATCACTCCTCGCTGTTATGTACATACTATCTTCTATACGTTGCGTGTTTTAGGTATCCATCGGTATTCGGTACATTCAAATATAGCGCCATGCAATCATGTTGAATTTCAAGGTTTACATATCTGATACACTGTCTTCGACTCCACTCAAAACGACTCAAAGAGATGATGGACTAAAACCCACCAACAGAAGAATTTAAAAAATAGCATATGTGCTATAAGTAAAACTGTAGGTATTTTATAAATTAAGAAATTTAGCCGCACCATCATAGTTAGTGATGTGAGGGATTGGAAAAAAAAGTCATTTTGGGAAAAATCTCTTTTTGCGTTTTTTCCCAGCCTTGGAAAAAAATGAAATTTTGAACAAGTCGAAAAACAACATTTTTCACATCTTAAGGTAGGAATATTCTAATGTAATTGACCATTATCATATTAATAGCTGCTGCTACTAATTGGCATTGACACTGATGACCGTACCATTAATATTCTCATTGAAAGTCTCCGCAATTAAAATCCCAGAGTTATAATCAGCTGTAGAGATCATTTGGTCCATTCTGCAGATGTTTATTCTATACCATCATGATTAATGCGATGTAACTTCTATGATTAAAACCAACCATGTACTCAGTTTAGAAATGAATTCACTTAAAGGATGATAACAATTCTCAAAAAAAGCTCAACTAATGAGTTCACGCTTAAGACATCCTATTTCAATAACTTCCACATTTCTTTGCTTAAAAATATTAAAAATTACTATTATAACATAGATAAGCAGATTTCATTTTGAGCTCTTAAAATCCGATTGAAGAGCATCCAATCCAAATCCATGGGAGTTCATTCCTATAAGTCGGCAACAAGAGCTGTGATGCACGCTTGTGGTGTAAAATATTGCCATGAAATAAAGAATGAACACCTCATACTAGGAGTATTTGTCCCAAAGTTTCCAACCTTCCCAGGAAAAAAAACTTTTTTTTCTTGGCCTTCAAAATTTTCGGAAATTTTACATCACAATACTAAATTATTTTCATTTCATAGGCTAAAAAGTAATATTTTGTCATCGCTTAGACTCAATAAGAAGTTAAAGTCAACAAAAACGCCAATGCCCTCCGGAGGACACAAACCCATGAGCTTTGGGTTATCAGGCAAGCATTTTACCTACGTGACAGACCCAGGTGATGGTGGTGAAGGAGTGCTGAAGACTGCTTCTAGCTGCGATAGCAGGAAGCATGTAAGGCTGCAGAGGAAAATCGAGGAGAGTAGTGGGCATTTATAGCGTCTTAAAAGGAAAAAAAATTAAGAAGAACGTACGATTCCGAGAGTGTATTGTGAGGGATATGGTAACGGAAGAAACCCCGAAGTGAGAACTAAGGATGTACCGACAATTTCTTTTCTTTGGAATGAAATTGGCTAAAGACATTCAAACCTATCTACAAACGACCGATTTCTAATAACGATTATTCTTGAGGCTTCTGCGACCTCTGGCTGCTGGATCCATTCTGCTTCCGGGAATCTCCATCGCGTAGGTTGTTTTGAAGACCCCACATCCAGGGGGCGCCTTCACGTCGAAATGATTACGCTGCACGTTTACGTTTTGCCACGATTAATAGGGGTTGCTGTCAGCCCTTGAGCGCGTTTGTTGGCTGTTAGTTGTGTTTGGTCTGATAACACTTTTCCAAATTGAAGTGAGAGGATATCCGTCCTCTCCGAGGAAGTTTTCCGGATTGTTCAATATTTCTATGGCTTCACAAATGAGTTGAGGAATATTTGAGTATTTGAGTTGAGTATTTTTCCTCGCCAGAACTCTTGTTCTGTCTAACTCAATTTGATGTCCTGCTTCTGTCCTCGCATGTTCAGCGATTGCGGAGAGGATGTCGTAATAATTTTGACCTGAAGACGCCCCCTGGATGTGGGTTGAAAGTGTTGTCTTAAAAACATCCAACGAGATGGAGAGAAGCAGAATAGAGCTACAAATAATGATATCGACTTTTCGATGAATTTCTTGTTTCGATAAAATGTTCCCATAAATTCTTACTATTGTATTGATATCGCATATGATATTGATATCGCATTTTGATTAACATGCCATATCCTATAATACTAAATATGGAATACTAAAAAAATACCGGAAAGCGAAATAACGCGTTTCCCTGAAAACGTCTGTAAGGCGCATTCCTTCCTCACGCTGCAATATATATTTGGCATTGAATGTTGCATAACACCGTAAAATACACCGCAGTTTCACACAACGCACGCAGGGAAGTTGAAGGTGACATCTGGGTGACAGGAAGAGAGAGAGAAAGAGGCGGAGATAACGGGGAGAGAGATGAACGAGCATAAAATAAAATCGATATGAAACATTGGTAACACCTCAACGATACGTAAATCACCAAATGGGGGTTCGTGGATGGGGAGGGAAACCAGAAGTGTCCCGAAAAAAGAGGACCGGCCACGCATGCCTAACCCTTTTTACCCTTTTATGCATGTGCCCTCACGCTCACCCATCCAGTGACATATTGGGGCTAGATAGGGGGAGAGAAGATAAGGGGAGGGGAAAGGTCTCTCAATATAGCGACGCTCAGGACCAACATTAAAGGCGGAAAAGAATGGAGAGGCAAAAAGAATTCGAGCGCGATGGAGAACACAATATGCAAAGATCGAGGCGTTAAGAGCGGTTTTTTTAACAAACTATTATCACTAATGGACATCCGAGAGGAATGAACGAAATATCACGGGCGTGATTTTCGAAAAGTTGGCTTTGTTTTCCATCGCTTATCCTTCCCTCTCTCCGCGCTCCCCTTCTCTCAAGAGCCTTTCCACTCTCCCTCTCCACACCAAACCTCTGTCCACCGCTGCTCCGCTTAATAAAAACAAACCAAAATATATATTCCTGGGCCCAGAAAGTGAAAGGAGGAACGTAATTACAGGTCCAGATTTATCTAAGACAAAGGGAGATTGACAAAGGCAAAAGGTCACAATAAGGTACGCAAGAAAACTCATTCCCTCCAATACTGTACGCCAATCTGACATTCGAGGGAACATATATTTCACTCAAATTCAATCTCAACTTCGTTAACGGCGGGGTTTAACGATGCATAAATCCCGTTCCGAGCCACCGAGGACTATTACAGCACTAAAGATCTGCGCTAAAATTACCAACGTAAAATCTTTTTGTCGCAGGAGGTTAGTGCTGTTTCATTTCGTGCCCTAAGAGTAATGATGTTAGTGTTCAGACACTTACACTCAGGGACCCTGAGTGGAATTAATCATTGGATTGCTCCTTTAAGATTTAATATGAAGCTGGAATCGAACATTTTAACTGTACGGCATTCTACTGAAATGGCAAGCTCCTCTGATAAACGTCAACGCGTTTTCTTCGTTCTTTAATTTTACGTTGGCTATTTGAAATACAATATGATCCCGATGGAAGCAAATCGAAAAAATGTTTAAATCTAACAGGGTTTACCACTATTATAGTTTACATCTAATAGTAATACAGAGGGTGTAGAAAGAAACTCAGCACTTCTTAATTTTAGCAAAAACTCAAGGTCCTAAGATAAACGTGAGCAACAGCCGAGAAAACACTTCTTTGTTTTTCGCTTTCAATTTGAGAATTGATGAAAGAGCAATTCGAAGATTGTTCGCATTGTTATCGATATACAAAAGCTTCCATTCCTTAGGCCTTGACTTCGTTGACCAATTCAATTACGAAATTAAACAAATTTGGTTACATTCTTTTCCGTTTACCTTCATGGTACGCGGTCTTAACGCTCGCGGGTCATTATCAGAGGTCAACTAAAACTGCCATTTTAGTGAACAACAATTAGGTACCTCCACTCAACGAAGGCAGAAGTGGGAAGGTAGGTAATGCAAGGTGACTGACAGGATCACTTTTAAGACATCACTCAATTATCAAATCATGACTGGCGATGGCAATCTTAAACAATCGTAAACGATCTCCATTACTAGTTATTTCTAACAGGATGTTCGCCCCTACCTCACCGCATTCAGTCGCATGAAACTAAGGGAAGGATTAAATCCTTCTTACGCTACAGCTGTCAGCTTGATTTGACGCAAGCTCTCAGGACGCTTTACTTGTCAATGCTTGATTTACCTAAGCCTGGGTCCCCCCCCACATGTGAGATGACAAGAAGAAGCATGGGAGAGTCGAAACAAAGCCGGACCTTCTCATGGTTCTCACGGTATGGCCAGTTTTCGCCGTGTAATTCGACACCCGCGCTGAAGTTTGCGTCCACCAGACACCAATGGCCCCTGAAGTGCGGACTTTGGTCGGAAACAAATGGATCGCTAGTGAAACACTCGAGGTTTGAGATTACCCCGACTATCTACAAATTACTGGACCACTTTAATCAAAAATGTACTGCTGCTATTTTAGGTTTTAAAACATCACTTGAAATAACGTTGAACATTATGATTTTTTTAAATACCGAGTATGAGTAAAAATTAGACTGAGTTATCAGAATATGCAAACATTTGTTATGGATATTGACATTTATTGTGTTAACTGTAAATTAAATAATTGAATTTTTATTATTTCTATATATTGTAATTTGTTATTATCAAAGAATGCCTTGCCTCTGTGCAACCATGTAAATGAATCATGTAACGACAAGCATCGATCATGTATTTGAGAAGCATAATCGATTGAATCAGTCGACGATTATTGTGGAACTCTGAAGTGAATATTTAGACACAGAATCTTATATTAAAATCCACTCTGCTCTTCTTTTTATTCTGTATTCATCATTTTCCTTCTGTCATTTGTCATTCTGTATTCTAAATCTAATATTAAAGCACTCCGGACCCCACCGCAAATTAGAAAAATCGATTTTTTTTCAGTCACAAAGGGTATCAGCTAATCTTCAATCAATTGTTCACGCGCATGGTTTTTAATATGTGAAAGTTTCCATTTTACATAAGAAGTGAGCGTCATAAGCATTATCATCTTTAAGATTTATCGCCGTGTATAATGGCCTTAAAGACATAATTTAAAAACGCATCGACAAATTCGTGACCTATGCCTATCCTTCGAAAGTGATAACCTGTCAAAATACATCCAAAGAAAATAGTACGTGTGTTATTTGGAGTACGATCAATTCAAATAGACTTGTAAGCCTTGGAAAAAAAACAGCTTCAATTCGTCATGAACAACAGCTCAAAGTAACTCTCATAGAAATTGAATGAATGGCAGCTAAAACGCAAAAGAATATAAAATATTTAATGATAAATATTAATTAGCTTGAACGTAAATCTGCCATTAAAATGCATGTTGAAAACTTTGCAGTAACCTCCGTTAATGCAATTGTGTTCCGCACAAAAGGATCGTCATCTTTTTTTCAGATTTACTTCAAAGATTTTCTCGGCCGCACAAATAAAGCGAGAAATGACAGAGACAACAAATTAACAGGTAGTTTCCGCCATTCTGACATTGATTATTATTGCGTGAAACGTCGTCTTCTGAGTCGGGGATATGCCTGAGTTGAAATTAATGTATGAATGTAAACTAATTAACGAAACAAATATGTATATCTTTTCGTCATTCACTGTAATAGGTGATGAATCAGCTGTCGCTTTGAGCTTATGTTGCCACCGAGATTATACACCAATTTTACGTTTGAGGAGACGCGAGATTTCATACCCAAATGTGGCTTCTTATATCAATTAAATCTTCTTATATATATATATATATATATATATATATATATATATATATATATATATATATATAAGAAGATATATGTATATATATATATATATATACATATATATATATACATATATATATATATATAATATTTCGTTCAAACAGGTGGTGAAAGAAAGAGTATAGGAAACACATAAAATGTGATGACACAATGGTGATGTGAAGATGGAATGATGGCCGATTCCAAGTGAAAAAAATTCGTCTAGACCGGGAATTGAACCACGGACCTTCCGATATCGCGCCGGCTGCTCTGACCACTAAGCTATCTGGACTACTAAAGAAACACTGGAATCGGCGGGGGGTTTATATGAATCAAACACCCCCAAGATTAGTCCGTAAAAGTCGACGAGAGATGGCGCTGGACATTTTCACTCACCGGCAGAGAAGAAATTACGTACACAGAAGAGGAAAGCAAAGTTTGAATCAGGCACACAGACAGTGGTAAAGATACAGAACAGGCGTTTCGGGGCACGCAGAGCCCAAGAAGTAGAAATGAGCCATTCCGGCCATACAACCATTCATTCAATCACTCAAACCGCTCACAGGCGTAAATAATAAATATTTCGTTCAAACAGGTGGTGAAAGAAAGAGTATAGGAAACACATAAAATGTGATGACACAATGGTGACACCACTTCGCCATCTTCTATATTCTTATTTCATAAAGAAAATAACCCAGGCCGTCCCATCTTATCTTCCCAAAACTCTCCTACGGAACGCATCTCTGCATTCGTAGATTTCTATCTCCAACCTTTTGTTCAGTCCCTTCCATCATATATCAAAGATTCCCACGACTTCCTTTCTAAACTCAACTCTATTTCCCTCCCTCTCAATCAACCCATTATCATGGCCACTATCGATGTAACCTCACTTTATACCTCTATCCCTCATTCTGAGGGACTCGATGCTCTCCGCCACTACCTTTCCCTACGACCTACCCCACAAATCCCTAGCACTGACTTTCTTCTTGATCTCTCCCATTTTATTCTCACCCACAATGCCTTTTCTTTTAATAATCACTACTATCTGCAAATGTCCGGCTGCGCAATGGGAAGTAGGTTCAGTCCTTCCTATGCAAATAATTTCCTTGGCTTTTTCGAAGAAATCATTCTAAAAAATTACCCTCAAAAACCTCTTCTTTGGCTTAGATACATAGACGATATCTTCCTTCTCTGGCCTCACGACTTAAACTCTCTAAACGCCTTTGTCTCTTCACTCAACTCATCTGCCTCTTTATCTTTCACATCTTCCATCTCCAGCACTAACATCACCTTCTTAGACGTTGACATACACCTTTCCAACAACAAATTTAAAACCTCTGTTCACATCAAAGCCACAAACAAACAGCAATACCTCCACTACAACAGCTACCACCCACCTCACACCAAACGCTCCATCCCTTATTCCCTTTCCGTCCGAGGACACAAGATCTGCAATAACCCTGATGATCTTCAGAATTTCCTTTCGCAATTACACACCTCTCTTCTTCGCCGCGGATACCCCGAAAAACTTAAAAAAAATAAAATCAGAAAAAAACCTTATGTTCCGAATAAACCCCGCTCAGAAAAACATTGCTCCCCTTCTCTTCTCAGTACCTACTTCCCAGGCGCTCATGCCTTGCAGGATATCCTAAAGGACCTGTACCCCATTCTTTCTAACCACAAATCCACCTCACAGATTTTTCCTAATATACCACGGATCACATACAAAAGGCCACCAAATTTTAGCACCATTTTTAAAGCCACCCGCCCACTTCAAAAATCCCTGCGAGTCACCGCCACTCCACCTTCGCCTTGCAATCGTCCCAGATGCAAGACCTGCATGATTTTTTCTCCACCCCCAGCCTCTTTTCTCCCCAAACTTAAATCCCTCCCGATATTTCCCTCCACCACCTGTACGTCCACCAACATCATTTACCTTTTACAGTGCAACTTCTGCCCAGCATTCTATGTAGGCCAATGTACCACCCCCCTTAACCTCAGAATGAATATTCATCGTGCCTCCTGCTGCCCGTCATCCCCCCATGCTTCCCTCCCAGTGGCCACGCATTCTTTGTCCCACGACGCGGTCTTCAATTCTTGTTTCAAGGTGTCCATTATTGCTTCCCTCCCCCCCTCAGACTCCGCCCTCAACCTCCACACGCTTGAATTATCGTGCATTTGGCGCCTAAACACTTGCAGCGCCCCTGGACTGAATGTATCCTGCTAACCCCCTCCCCCATCACCCCTTCTCCCCCTCCCGTTCGCTCGTCCTACAATATCCCTTGTTCCTGCGGCATTCTGACCCAGCCAGTCGACATCTCCTCGTTGAGAAAGAAGCCTT